>JALQPE010001519.1:0-14341 GCA_030407315.1 Asparagopsis taxiformis | reverse complement strand
CCAGTATTACGGATGGGCGCAGATCAACCGTGATCAACTGCTACCCAGTCGTGAGCAGATTGGCCGGGCCGAAGCCACCACCAACCGCTATCGCGATGAGTTGGACGGCAGTGGTCCCAAGCTGATCTTCGTGGTGCCGGATTACTATGAAGAGCGCCCCAAGGACTGTATGAACGGTTGGGGCAGATGTTTCCTTACGGTTACGCCCGACGGTGTTGCCTTGCCCTGTCACAGCGCCCGTCAGCTGCCTATCGAGTTTCCCAATGTGCTCGATATGCCGCTGGAGGAGATCTGGTACGGTTCCAGCGGCTTCAACCATTTCCGTGGTTATGAGTGGATGAAGGAGCCCTGTCGCTCCTGTGACGAAAAGGAAAAAGATCTGGGTGGCTGTCGTTGCCAGGCCTTTATGCTGACCGGCGATGCTGCCAACACCGATCCGGTATGCGGTAAGTCACCCCATCATCACCTGATCGAAGCGGCTCGTAGCAAGGCAGAAACCCGTGAAGACGTACAACCGTTGATATTGCGAAACGCCCGTAATATCGACCGGGCCCTGGCTCGTAAAGGCTAGAGTACACGAAGATGAACGGACCACCGATCACCGCCCTGGACGCCTGCCGGCAGGGGGTGGAATGGTCGGAGATCCAGACGCTGAACGAACAGGTCTACTGGCTCCAGTTTGATCCACAGGGGGGCGTCACTTCGATAGTGTCCCCCAGCGACCAACGATTACCGCAACGGCTTACGAGCACCGGTCTCTGTGTACGCAGTCGGGTATACGAATACGGCGGTGGCGCCTTCTGTGTGACAGATGATGCTCTGCTGCTGGTACGGGAGCAGGACCAGGCGTTATGTCGCCTGCCTTTGGAATCAGGGCGAATAGCCGGTGGCCTTCAGTTTTTGCGTGAAGAACCGGGTTATCGTTACGGCGATCTGGTCTACGACTTATTTCACTGCCGTCTCTTGCGGTGGAGGAGTACCACCCCTGTGACGAGGCGCAAAGAACCAGGCTGAAACGGGTTATCAACCGCCTGGTTGCTATCGACCCGGAAACCGGCGTGCGTTCGGTGCTGACTGAAGGTGCCGATTTTTATTCCACACCCCGTGTCAGTCGTGATGGCTCCAGGCTTGCCTGGCTTAGCTGGAATCATCCCGATCAGCCCTGGCTTTCAACCTGTCTGATGGAAGCGCAGCTGGATCAAGACGGCGGTATCGATCTGATCCGCCAGATTACCGATGGCCGTCACGGCGGCAAACCCGAATCGGTTTATCAACCTGAGTATGGCGATGACGGCAGTCTCTATTTTATCTCCGATCGAAGCGGGTGGTGGAACCTTTATCGCTATTCCGGGGTTGCTGATGGTAACGGTGCCGGAGATGCGGTAACAGAGCTCTGTCCATCGAGCTGGGGGCCGCACAGTGGCAGCTGGGACTTAGTCGCTACACCCTGGTCGGGGACCAGTTGGCGGTGTGCAGCTTATTGAAGAGGGACGCTTTGGCCTGCTGGTCATTGATCTTTTCCAGCGGTCGTTTGCGGCGTCTACCCCAACGCTGGTCCTCGTTGCAGTCGGTTGTTTGCGGACAGGATGGTGTCTATATGGTGGCGCAGTATCCCCATAAGGGTGCGAATTGTTGAAGGTCAGCGGTAACCTTTTTGATGCGCCGGAGATCGATATTCTTGCCGACCTGAATGGTGATCAGTCAGCTGCTGCCAATTTCAGTCTGCCGAACCATATCGCGTTTGATACCGCAGATGGCGGCCATGCTTACGGTTTTTTCTATCCGCCACAGAACCTGCCGGCGGGTCAAAAACCGGCCCTGATCATTCAGCTTCATGGCGGCCCTACCGCGATGGCCAACTCCAGTTACGATGCCATGAAGCAGTACTGGTGCCAGCGGGTTTTGCCCTGCTGGACCTGAATTACAGAGGGAGTACCGGCTATGGCCGCGACTACACGCCACGCTCTGCATGAAAGCTGGGGTGTGGCCGATGTGGAGGATGCGGCCTTTGGCGCCGCACATTGTATCGGTCAGGGTTGGGTAGATCCCCAACGGATCTTTATTCGTGGCGGCAGTGCCGGCGGCTATACGGTTTTACAGGCGCTGTGCCAGGCAGGGTTCGATCTGCCCGCATTTGAACAGGCTTTACCGCGGGTGCCAGCTCTTTACGGTATCAGTGATCTGGACCGGCTGAACCAATTGACCATAAATTTGAGTCCCATTATCTCTACTGGCTGATCGGCGATCCTGCCAGTTGGCCAGGACCGATACCGTAAACGTTCCCCGATCTTTTCGGCTGATAGTTTTGCCAAGCCGGTCATCTTCTTCCAGGGAGAGTTGGACCGGGTGGTGCCGGCAGAGCAGACCAAGGGCCTTTACGATAAGTTGAAAGCACGTGCCATGCCTGTGCGGTTTGTCGCCTTTGCCGAAGAGCGCCATGGTTTTAAACAGGCCGAGAATCGTGCCCGTGTGTTGGTTGATGAACTGGAATTTTATCAAGGCCTGGCAGGTGGGAGAACCGTTAGCTACTCACCCCCGCCTGGCGAGGCCTGCGTCACGAAGTCTGCATTAATCACCTTGATTGATTATTTTATCAAAAAATGACTCAGATCATGGCTGCCCGGAGGGTATCGCAGAGTATGACAGGTGTAAGGGATCTATTAGCGGCATTCGGTCATGGAAGCTGGATTTGTGCAGGTAAGTTTCGCTGTCGAAGGTAATATCGCCATGTACGATGATCAAAGTGAAGATGTTTTCCCGTGGAACGGAAACTTTGAAACCGGCCATGCTGAAATCGATGAGCAGCATAAATATCTGGTACGTTTGCTCAACCATCTGGCCAATGCTGCAACAAAAGATCGCCCGGAAGAGATCCATAAAGCGATCGACGCCCTGGCCGAATACGCTGACTTTCATTTCAAATTTGAAGAATCCATCTGTCCGAATACCTGCAGGACGACCCTGGGCCCTGTCCCACAAGCATCAGCATGACTCCTTTTTGCCATCGGTACAGGAGCTTCAGCACGCAACAGTGATAAACCGCTGAAGAGATTACGACCAGCTGATCAAGCTGATTATCCGCTGGCTGGCATTCATATTATTGATGACGATAAACGTCTGGCTATTGCCGTCGAAGCGATTTGCAAGGGTGTTCCCATCGAGGATGCCAAACAGATTGCCGACCGGGAGATGCAGGGGTCTTATCGGCTGTTGATAGAAACGTGAGGAGATGTACGACAGCCTCTCATCCCGCACCCTGAACGTCATGCGTGACCGCCAGGCCCGAATCAGAGATTGAACAGCAGCTGCGAGAGGCAAATCGCGAACTGGCCGAAGTAAACGGCAAACTCGAGGCGGCTAATTGGAACTGGAACACTTGTCGATCACCGATAAGCTGACGGGTCTATTCAATCGCCGGCATTTTGATCAGGTTCTGGAGGATGAGTTAAAGCGAGCCCGCAGAAACCGGCAACAACTGGTTTGTTGTGGTTTGACCTGGACTACTTCAAGAAGCTCAATGACGACTACGGTCATCTGGCCGGAGATGAGGCACTGGGCAAAGTCGGTAAACAGATTGGCAAGATATTCAGGCGGCCGGGAGATTTTGCTTTTCGTTTGGGCGGCGAGGAGTTTGCCGTTATTTTAACAGCCGACTGCAGCCACAAAGGGGCGCGGTTTGGTGACTATCTACGCAGGCAGATCGAAGAGCTGGAGATCCCCAACCGTCATAGCCCTATTTCGCAATACCTGACAGCCTCTGTGGGGGTGGTTGTAGTCCACCGGAGGAACAGACAGACGTTGAAGCTCTGATGAAAAAAGCTGATAAACGACTTTATGCCGCTAAAGAGCTGGGACGCACCACCGTGGTTGATTCCAGCAAATATTTCTAGTCGAGATGATCTAGCGGGTACGGTTTGCCAGGGTCAATCCTACAAGGACCAGGGCACCGCCAAGTAGAATGGAGGCGTGCAACTGTTCCCCAGTATCAAGAACTCCAGTACCACGCCTACACAGGCACCAGATTTATAAATACTGCAGATTGGGCCGGCCCCAGTGTTTGACGCCCTGGTAAACCAGACAAAGGGGATCGCAGTTCCAAATCCCCAGGTAAATGATCGCTGCCAGCGTTTGGTTGTTAATTTCGTTAAGCGTTGCCAAACCGGTGTCTATCAGGTTGGCAATGACAGTAACAACAGCCCCCAAATGGATGCGTAGGTGGTGGTTGCCAGGGGGATAGTCCGCAGAGTACTTGTCGGCCGATCAGGGTGTAGGCTGCCCAGCTCAAGACTGCACACAACATCGATAACTCACCCAGGCCGAAACTGCTTTTGATCTCGGTCATCATAGCTACAGGATTCCCGCGGCTGATTACTATTACAGCGCCGATCAGGGCGGTGCCTATGCCCAACCACTGGTCGTAGAGAAAAACGTTGCTGAAATAACAGGGCCAGTAACAACGCGGTTGACGATGGGGTTAAAGGCCACAAAGACAGCTGTGCGGGAGCGGGCATGATCGACAGGGCCTTAAAGAAAAAAAGGTTGTAGAGAAAATACACCGGTCAGTCAGCCCCAGGGCTGCGGTAATGAGCATTGTCGAAAGGTCAGTTCGGGAGTTTCTTCTCGACCATCCATAGCAGCATCACCAGTAATAATGCCGCCACTCCGAAGCGCCCCAGGGCCGCGTTTAATGGGGATATCGTCGGTGGCCAGTAGGCGACCGGCAATGAAGGTGCTGCCCCTAAAAAGGCAACCATGGTCAACTTAAGGTAGAGGGTTATCGGTGACTGGTAACTCTGAACCGAAAATAGTGTTCTCATAGGCTTGTACAATTGGCAACGATCAGATGAGCGATATAATCATGCTAATCTTGCATCATAGTAAAATGAGTGTTCCCTCATGACATTTGCTCACTGGAAGTGTTTTCTCTGGTGGCGGAATTGCGTGGTTTTACCCTGGCCGCACAGCGTCTGGGAATCAGCCAATCTGCTGTCTCGCATGCCTTAAAGGCGCTGGAGCGTGATCTTGGCGTGGTGTTGATCGAGCGGCAACAGAGTCAGATAGTACTGACAGAAGCAGGCTTGCGATTGTTGCCAAGAGCACGAGAGATGTTGGGCTTGTGAGACGATTCGGCAGGAAAGCCGCGGATATTCAGGACTGCAAAAGGGTAGCCTGCGTATCGGCTCTTTTCGGTCCAACCTCAAGCCTGAGTCTGCTGCCGCCGATTCTGGATCGGTTTGGCCGCCGCTATCCGGGTATCGAGATCCATATTGATGAAGGTAATGATCAGGATGTGATCCAGTGGCTGCAAGAACGACGTATCGATCTTGGGTTCGTGGTGTTGCCGGATGATCGCTTTGATACTACCCGCTGACTGAAGATCAAATGGTAGCACTGGTTCCTGCCAGCAGCGAACTGGCCGGGTTGGAATCGATTGAACTGCAACAGCTGTGCAAGGATCCCTTTATTCTTACCGGGGCCGGATCTTCGGATCTGGTGCTTAAACTGTTTGAGGCTTCAAATCTCAAACCCCGGATCCGTTATCGAAACTTGCAATTGATGACAACGCTGGCCATGTGTTGCCCGCGGTGACGCGGTGGCGCTTGTTGCCGAGAAGGCCGTGCCAGCAGGTCAAGGACTGAGCGCTGTTGTTTGTTTAAGCCTCTCTCTCCCCGTTGTCCCCGTTCCGTGGGCTGGCAGTAAATAACCGTCGTCAGTTATCCCTGGCGGGAAAGGCATTTATCGATATTGCGCGGAAAATAAAGTTTAGTAGCAACGGATCTTAGCCAGGGGCAGCAAACGGGGCTATCGTTTTTGCGGTGGGGAATTGCAGGACGCTTGGGGAAGGTTGGCGGTGATACCGGCTATTCCTCCGGCACACCGCCTACTGTCAACTAGCGGCGGAAACCATATTCCAACGTAAAGAACTGCGGGTTGAGCTCAGCCAGCGGAACCGCGTAGCTTGCCAGCTCCTGCTTCGGGGCCATGGACCTCCAGCCGATCCAGATCGGCAATAGCCAGGATCTCTTCCAGCAACGGACCGATCCGTTCAAGGTGGATCAGCAAGCCTTCGGCGTCATCGTAACCTTCGCGGCAGTGGTAATATCCTCACAGAAGCTGAAACCGTAAAACAGGCATTTGTCCTCTGGCTCGGTGTTGCTGACGCAGCGTTCAGCAATGCTTTAAAGGCGTCGATCTGTCGGTTGAACTTTGAAGTAGGGAACGATGGTAACGCGGTATCCGTAGTGCTCATGGTGTTTTCCTTGTTGTAGCCATAGCGGGTTAACGGGGTAGCAACACGTTTGGCTATTGAAAGCGGCCGTGACGCTGTAAAAAATTCGATCTTGTAACCGTCCGGGTCCTGGATAAAAAGAACCTTGCCATCAGACGCTCCATCGCGGAAGAATTCCTTGATATCTGCCGGCTGCAGATTGAGATCCAGCAGACGCTGACGGCTGGCATCGAGGTCTTCTACACAGACCGCCAGATGACCGTAACCGCTTCCGTGGCTATAGGGTTCACGTTGACCGTGATTGTGGGTCAGTTCCAGTTCAAATCGTTGGCATCGTTGCGCAGGTAGACCAGGGTGAAGTCGTCAAAAATCGTAGCGATCGGCATCTCCAGTTCCAGCGCATTTCGGTAAAATCCAGGGAAAGATCCAGGTCGAATACACGGATCATGGAATGGATCGCTTTGTCATGATGCAACTCCCACAGGGTCGATACCCGAACAGGGACGGGTATCCTTAGCTTAGAAAAATATGGCTGATTGCAGATGGTACTTCAGTGTCGGTTGACGGCTACTTTGGTACTGGATCAACTGCTGTTGGGGAAAATGCTGAAAACGGACGGGACAGCAACGGATGCTGTTCCCGTCAGATGGCTCAAGAGATTACCGCGAAGCGGTTGCAGGTCTGGTTTCTGTCGGGTACTGCAGTCAGGGGTTGGACAGCGTTTGGTAGGCTTCGGTATAGACCCAGTCCTTATCTTTGGCCGGGATGTGGCAGCCGAGACAGTCCTGCTTATAGTCGGCGCTGACATGGTGGAAGGGTCGCCCTTAAACAGAGCCCAGCCCCAGCCGTCACCCCAGGAGCCGTTGCCGTCAAGCGGCCCTGGCTTTCCTTGACCATCACGAAGTGCTGCTTGGTGGCCTTGGAGGTTGCGTAGTGAACCCCTTTACCGGTGGTGTAGTCACCGGATTGCGAGGCGCGGAGCTCTTTGACCAGTACCGCACCGTCGGGAAACTTGCCATCCCGTCGTAAGCGTCAACTGACGACTTCTCGGTGTAAACATCATGAAGCCGCTGGCAGCCCCTTCAGGGACAAACAGGAACCCAGATGCACCATGTTATTCTGAAATCCGCGGGCAGGGAAATATTGCCCTTGCTGTCGACGGCGCTGCTGAAATCGTCGGCACTTAGGGTCTGGCTGGTGGCCAGTCCGAGACCCAGGAGGGTGACAGCAGGGGATGGTTTGAGTAAGCTTCATGGTGATTAACCTCGTTTGGTTTTGGCATCAGATGATTGAGAAACTGTAACGAATCGGGGGATCGGCAGGTCTTTAGATCGTCCGTAAATTGAACCCAATCGTCCGAGGTTTCCGGTGGATCAGCTTTCCGAAATTATTAACCGCTTTACTGTGAGTGCAGGGGTGTTTTATCACGGCCACCTATGCCGGTTATCCCGTTTTGACGATACAGATTGTCAGGTGGGGGCATATCCATATTCTGCGTAGTGGACGGCTTGACGTCAGCCATGAGTCGGCACCGGCTATAGCGTTAACCGAACCCACCCTGCTGTTCTATCCCCGGCCGACTCCCCATCGCTTGACAGCGCATTCACATTCTCCGGCGGAATTGGTATGTGCCACGGTGCAGTTCGGAACCGGCCCGACAACCTGCTGGCTCATGCCATCCCCCGCACCCCTGATTCTGCCTATGAACAATTGCGTCGACTCAATGCAGTGATTGATCTGCTGTTTGAAGAAGCCTTCGATCAACAGCAGGGCAGGGAGGCGGTGGTCGATCGGTTGATGGAGTACTGATTGTGCAGTTGTTGAGATATCTGCTGGAGCGAGGTGATACCCACCAGGGGGTTCTGGCCGGGCTATGTGATCCACAACTGTCGCGCTCAATGGCTGCCATACATCAGCAGCCGGGTGCGCCCTGGACGCTGTCCAGTCTGGCGGAAAAGGCGGCGATGTCCCGTAGCGTTTTGCGGAGCGGTTTAAGTCTACACTGGGGCAATCTCCCGGTGATATACCTGATGGAATGGCGAATTTGGCCAGTGCGCAGAAAATGTTGTTACAGGGGCGCTCGCTTGCCTGGATAGCCAACGAAGTGGGCTATGGAAATACTTTCGGATTAGCGAGGGCATTCGAAAAAGAACCGGCCTATCTGCCCGTCAGTTGTTCCGCCAAACGCTCGGCAGAAACAGTACTGATTGCCGGTCCGGGCTACTGATGCATCAACAGGTGGCTGATCAGTGAGCGCAGTTTACCGGGTTTACCGGTTTGTTCAGGCGTTGTAGCCCGCGGGCCTGAAACTGCTGGCGTACCTCATCGCTGCGCGATCGGCCGTTATCATGATGGTGGGAACGGCTTTCTTCAGCTGATCTTCGATTTGATCCAGTGCGTCGAGACCGGTCCACTGCGTTGGCCAGGTGGTAGTCTGCCAGGATGATATCGGGCCGCTGTTGGTGGCAAGCAGCTAGTGCCTGATCGATATCAACGCGTGGCGACCTCCACGCCCCACTCCTGCAGCAACATCTGCATGCTGTGAGTGATCGCCTCTTCATTGTCGATTACCAGGACTTTCAATCCGCTTATATCACCCGGCATGGGGACGATTCTTGCGGTGGGCTTTTCAAACGTTGCCCTTTTTCCGATAGGCACGTCGAACGGAAAAACAGGAACCTTTACCTTCTCGGGAGCGTAGATGGATTGGATGGTCGAGCATGGTGCTGATGCGATCAACAAGGGCTAATCCCAAGCCGACCCCTTTGTCACGGCCCCCCTGGGCATTATCCAGTTGACGAACTCCTTGAAGATCTCTGCTGGCGCTCTTCGGGAATGCCCGGGCCGGTATCGTAGACGCTGATCCGCAGGGTCTCGCCGTGACGGCGGCAACCTAGCAGGATGCGACCTTGTAGGGTGTAGCGGATCGCATTGCTGATCAGGTTGCGGATAATCCGCATCAACAATCTGGAATCGGAGCATACGATGGCATTGCAGGGAGCCACGCGAGATCCAGCCCCGCTTTTTCAGCCACCGGTTTGAACTCGGTACGCAGGAGTCCAGCAGTGCCGAGATGGGAAAATCACAGTAGTCTGCGGAAACCGCATTGGCATCCAGTTTGGGATATCCAACAGGTCGGACAAAAGCCCTTCTGCCCCAGCAGGGCAACATGGATTCGTTCGACCAGATTGTGATCGGCATCCGCCAGTGCCCGCTCCTGCAGCGTGGAAACCAGCAGGCGGGCGGCGTTCAGAGGTTGCAGCAGGTCATGACTGGCAGCTGCCAGGTATTTATCCTGCTCTGGTTGGCCAGCTCTGCTTCCTGTTTGGCTTCCTTCAACGCCTGCTCGATCTCTTTCCGTTCACTAATCTCCTGGCGCAGGTGGAGATTCACATTGCTGAGTTCTTCGGTGCGCTGTTGAACCCGAAGTCCAGGCTTTCGTTGAGTCGGGTGAGTCCGTGCTGGGCTTTTTTGCGTTCGGAAATATCTTGGACAAGGCTTCGAGGATGGCGGGTTCCCGACTTTTCAGCAATACGTTCATGGAGACCTCTACGATGCCGCCATTCCAGGTCTTGAACTGGGTTTCAAAGCCACCTGTTTGCCGCTTTCAACAGGATGCCGATCAGTTGTGATAGTCTTCGTAGCGATTGAATAGTTGATAGCCGATATCGTCGATGCCGCTTGCAGGGTATCGACCGATTCGTAGCCGCAGATGGTGGCGATCGCCGCGTTAGCGCTATTAATCGGGCCGTTTACTTCCGCCTGGAAAATACCATGCAGGGCATTCTCGAACAGCCATTCGTAACGCTCTTTCTCATGCTCCAGTTCGTCGATCTTACCCTGCAGTTCAGGGTAATAGCTTTTGCGGGCAGAGAAGTCCCCAGGCCGATCAGGTTCTGAATCAGCGCCTTGTCATCAGCAGGTGCTGCACTGGGTGAGGGCCGGATTTAGAGCGCTTCCTCATAAACGACTCTACGTCACGTTTTGTTGGATTTTCGTGGATTGGTAAGGATACAGGGATCCTTGACCGCTTTCTTGGACAGTTCCGGATATCCGCGCTGTTCACACCGGCCTCTTTCAGGCGCTGGGTCAGTCCGACCTCCTGTTTGAGGGTTTGTACCGAGGACAGCAGTCGTGCTTTCACATCTTTGGGTGTCATTCCCGGGTGTCGATACCGACGGTTTCCGCAACATTGCGGAACTTGTCTTCGGAGAGAGGGGAAATTAAAGTCAATCACGTGTTCCAGCAAAATGGCATTACAGAGACCATGGGGCAGATCGAGGTGACCGCCGAGGCTGTGAGACATGGCGTGGACTGCGCCGAGGATGGCGTTGGAAAACGCCAGGCCTGCTTTCATACTGCCCAGCATCACCTGCTCTCTCAGGCGGATGTCCGTGGGATTGGCCACCAGCGCGGTGAGGTTTCTGGAGACCAGCTGGATAGCTTCCAGTGCGTGCATATCGGTCAGCGGTCCGCTGGCTGTGGATACGTAAGCTTCCACGGCGTGTACCAGAGCGTCGATGCCGGTACAGGCGGTCAGGAAAGGATCCATGGTTACCGTAGTTTCCGGATCGATCAGGGATACATCGGGTACCACGGCCTTGCTGATAATAGAGATCTTGTTACGGGTTTCCGGATCGGAAATGATGGCAAATTGGGAGACGTCTGCCGAGGTGCCGGCGGTGGTGGGAATAAACACCAGGGGAGGAATCGGCGTGGTAATTTGATCGACCCCTTCAAAGTGAAGGATATGTCCGGCATTGGCACTGATAATACCGATCCCTTTTGCGCAGTCCATGGGGCTGCCGCCGCCGACAGCAACGATCAGGTTAACAACCTTCCTGACGGTAAATCGCGGCCCCCTGCATCACCTCTTCGGCAACGGGGGTTGGGGCTAACCTGGGTATAGAGACGATAGTCGATACCCATCTCTGTCAGGCTTTCTTCAACATCCTGACCCAGCCGGCTGCCTGGACACCGGGGTCAGAACGATCAGCACCCGCTGGGCGCCAAAAGTACGGGCGAAATTACCGACGGTTTTACGGGCGCCTACACCGAAAACGATCTCCGGTGAGACAAACTTTCTTAGGCTGGAAATATCACTGCTCATTCAGCAAGCCTGCTTAGTTATTGTTATTGATCTGACGAGAATCCCGGGATCAGCTAGCCACCTTCCATGTGAATGAGTAAATAGTTGGTCCTCATCCGGCGATTCTAGCATGGTTCCATAGAGGGGTGGTGGTGCCGGATGATTTCTTCTCTTAGCTTTTAGCAGGGGGGATTAATTGGCAGGGCAAACAGGACTTGGCTACCGATCGCCTGGTGCAGTTGTTGCTGGATCAGGCTGTTGGGATTTTGACCATTGGCGCGGAATCCTTGGGGGAAAACTCCTTGGGTTGGCTATTTGGCGGCTGCTGAAGTAAAGGATCCTGTCGGCCAGCTGCAGTGCCTCATCGACATCATGGGTCAACCATCACCAACGACAGTGTGGATGCTGCTGTCGTATCTGCTGTAATTGGCGATAGATGGCCAGACGGTTATTCCGGTCGAGAGAGACGAAGGGCTCATCAAGCAGAATCAGTTGCGGTTCTACAATTAGACAACGTGCCAGAGCGATTCTGCGGGCCATGCCCAGTGAGAGCTGGGAGGGGAACAAGTGGCGCAGTGTTCCAGTCCCAGTTGTTCAAGTAGCGGTGGAATCGATGCGCATCTCTGGGCCCTCTGCTGCTTGCTCCAGCGTTTTTTGCTGCATTGATGACCAGTTCCAGATTCTGTTCCACCGTGCGCCACGGCAGTAGTCTGGGCTCCTGAAACATATAACTGATGGTGGTGTTGTCCGCTAACTGCAGATCGCCGTCGAAATCATGGTCCAGACCGCGATCACTTCAGCAGGCTGGTTTTCCCGCATCCTGAAGGTCCCATCAGGCAAAGCAGTTCACCCTGCTGTAACTCCAGCTTCAGTCCTGATAGATCAGATTGTTGCCAAAACATCTTGCTGTGCAGTTCGAGCTTCAAACATCCTGCCCCCTGTTTGCCAGCGTGACTGGCGTCTTTCCCAGGGTTGTAGAATACCCACTCGATAATTTGTACGATCAGGATGAAACTCAACTGTAGGCCAGAATGGTAACCACATCGAACATCTGGAAGGCCAGGTGGAGTTGGAATCCGACTCCGTCGCTGCGTCCCAGCAGTTCCACCACCAGCACAATTTTCCAGATCAGTGCCAGTCCGGAGCGGGCAGCAATCAGGAAGTAGGGGGTCAGTTTGCGGTAGCAGGACTTCCCGTAGACGTACCAGGGGGTCAAGCGGTAAACGTCTGCCAATTGGTTGTAGCGATGGTCGAGATCGAGAGTGCCCTGCGCAGCGTGACGACTACATTGGGCAGTTTGTTCAATACCACAGCGGGCGATGGCGGCCGTTTCCGATAGACCAATCCATAGATAGAACAGCAGAATAATAACCAGTGCGGGAATGTTGAGCAGGAGCACCAGTAGCGGATCGGCGAGACGGTTAAGGGTGGAATCAAACCCATGGCGATGCCGATGGCAGCACCCAGCAGCATTGCGATGGTGAAGCTGATTGCCACTCTGAACAGGGTTGCACCAATATGTTCACCTAACTGGCCACTGTTAAATTCAGCCCGATTGCATTGATGACCGAAAGGGGAGTGGGCAGTAGCTGGTGATCCAGATGTTGAGCAAACAGATGCCATACCAGCAGTAGCAGCAGCAATACCAGCGGCTGATGTAACCAGGGATAACGTGGCGTTGGGCTGGCTGTCATGGATAGGGCCTGCCCGGTTCTGCGTAAGGCAACCAGAAACTATCCGGATCCAGCCGGGTGCTGTTTCCCTGTAGTTGTTTCCCCCCTAAAGCGGCCAGCTGTTCAAACATCTGCCGGGCGCTCCGGTAAGCGCCGCCCTCAGGGGCTTGGTATACCGGAAATATAGCCCTCTTTAAGGTGAGTGAATACTGACTCCTGTTCCGCCCGCTCAATGGCCGAAGCTGATCCCCGGCTTCGGGATTGTCTTTGGGTACTGTTTGGTTTGGCGGAAGCTGTTTGTCAGGGATTTTACCAGTGCCGGGTTTTGCTCCGCCCAGGATTGCCTGAATACGAATCCCAGCATGGGCAGATCCTGTCCAGTCCCAGTTGTTGACTGACCTCGCGCATATCCAGCAGTTGTTGATAGCCGAGCCCCTGCAGCCGGGCAGCGTAGTGCCAGAAGGTCAATACCGCATCCAGTTGGCCTTGCTGTAATGCTGCATTCAGCAGGGCTGGTGCGGCAAACTGCAGTTGGCTCTGTTTCTTCAGGTCAATTCCCTGCTGCAGAGCTTGGGCCTGTAGCAGTAACCATCCTTATCGACAGGTCCGCCGGCGATTCCTATGCGTTTCCGGCCAACTGGGACAGATCTTTAATAGCAGGGTTTTGGCAAACGATCAGTTACCGATTGAGGCGGAATAGGGTGCAAACTGCGCTTGATACCCCGGTCTCTTTGTCGGGTGACCCACAGCCAGTCCGCCACGATGACATCGGTGTTGCCGCTCAGTAGAGCGGTACGGGTGGCGGTGATGCTGGCAGGTCGAGAGTGGCAGGTTAAACCATTCCGGCTATCCAGTTGCTGGCGATCCATGGTTTCCAGTTCCCAATTCAGGGTGCCGAACTTGAGGGTGGCGATTTTAATGGAGGGTAGCTGCCCCTGTTGATCGGCATACAGCGAGAAACTGCCGGTGAGCGGCAGATCGCTAAGGAGAGTCTGAGTAGTATAGAAGTGCTGGCTTGAATACCGGGGCAGTTTTGTTGTGACATCGCAGAGCTCCTGCTCCTGTTCCACTCGGGCAGCTGCTAGGCCGTTGGGTGTGGCGGTGGTTCTTAAATCGGAAGGCTGATACCACACAATAAATGGCTGTCGAGTCCTACAAAATAGTACTTTCGACCCTTGTTTAACTGCAAAGGTAGGATGGTTCAAAAGAAGGATTCGGGCTGTAATGTAATTGAATCTTAATATAAAAGGAGTAGCGTCATGTAACTCCCTACGAATCAAAGCCGATTGGAGAGGCTACACTAAGTAGCAACGGTGACCCCGTTTCAAGCTCGCAGAGTTCAACCGGTAA
>JALQPE010001518.1:0-17339 GCA_030407315.1 Asparagopsis taxiformis | reverse complement strand
TTCGGCACGGCGGCCTATGGTCTTACTTGCTCGAGGCGACCTCGAAGTTGCGTTCGACCTGGTTGTCGCGCGGCGGGCGGCCGATGACTTCACGCAGCTCGTCGAGCTCGATGAAGTTGTCGCCTGGCGGCGCAACTCGTCGGCGATCATCGGGGGTTGCGAGCGGATGGTCGAGACCACCGAAACCCGCACGCCCTGCCGCTGGAGGCTTTCGACCAGCGGACGGAAGTCGCCGTCACCGGAGAAGAGCACGATGTGAATCCACCCGCGGGGCCAGCTCCATCGCATCGACCGTCAGCTCGATGTCCATGTTGCCCTTGACCTTGCGACGCCCCTGGCTGTCCGTGTACTCCTTCGCGGGCTTGGTCACCATCGTGAAGCCGTTGTAGTGGAGCCAATCAACCAGAGGGCGAATCGGAGAGTACTCATCGTTCTCAGAAGCGCCGTATAATAGAAGGCCCGAACCATCTTGCCACGACGTGCAAATTCCTGTCTCAGGAGCTTGTAGTCGATATCAAACCCGAGAGCCTTGGCCGCAGCGTAGAGATTGGAGCCATCTATGAACAGCGCAAGCCGTTCGTCCTTGTAGAACATAAAATTTCCTTTCGTCCAATCGGCCCGCCAGTCCGTGAGTGAGTGAGTGGTAGCGGGCGCGTCCGGCTAACATTATTGTTTTTTCCGCGCTTCGCAAGGCGCGGGGAAGTCCCAAAAGGATAGTACGTTAGGGCAAATGGCACAAGAATTCCTTATAGCACTCGGCTCAAACTTGCGTCCAGCGCGGGCGGCAGCAGCGACACCCTGGCCGCGGCATTGACCGCGATGACTGCTTCCGGGCTGCGTCTGCGCCGGGTCAGCCGGTTTTTCGCAACCCCCTGTTTCCCGCCCGGCAACGGGCCGGACTTCGTGAATGCGTGCGTGGCAGCGACCGGCCCCACTCACCCTCAGGTAGTATTGGATATCCTCCACGCCATCGAGTCGGAGTTCGGTCGAACCCGCGGGACGCGGTGGGCCAGCCGACCGCTGGACCTCGACCTGCTGGCCGCCGGTGACCTTGTGCGCCCGGATCCCGAGGGCCAGGCGCATTGGCGCAATCTGCCGCTGGAGCGACAGACGAAAGACGTCCCAGGCGAGTTGATCCTGCCGCATCCGCGCATCCAGGACCGCGCCTTCGTGCTGGTGCCGCTGGCCGACATCGCATCGGACTGGCGCCATCCGCTGACAGGCGCTACGGTGAAAGAGATGCTGGCAGCCCTGCCCGGGCAGGACCTTGCCGACGTCAGCGCCTTGTAACGGGCCTTGTGATGGCATCCCCCCTTGTATCCCGGGCAAGGGCACGTTATGTCATGCCTTTCTGAGGCCCTCGTAACAGGATAACGGAGCGCTTTTCATGGCACGCGTGACGGTAGAAGATTGCGTCGACAAGGTCCCGAACCGGTTCGAACTGGTGATGCTCGCCGCGCATCGTGCGCGCGAAGTGTCTTCCGGTGCCGCGATCACGGTCGACCGCGACAATGACAAGAACCCGGTGGTCGCCCTGCGCGAAATCGCCGAGGAAACCCAGTCCGCCGACGAGCTGCGCGAGCGTCTGATCGAGTCGAACCAGACCCAGATCGAGGTCGACGAACCCGAAGAAGACGCGATGGCCCTGCTGATGGGTGCAGAGCAGGACAAGCCGCAAGAAGACGACATGTCCGAAGAAAAGCTGCTGCGCGCGCTGATGGAGGCGCAGGGCCAGGGCTGAGCCCCCGGGCCGGCGGTGTGGTGCTGACATGATCTCGGCAGAAGACCTCGTCGATCTCGTCCGCAACTACAATCCGCGCACCAACGCAGATCTGATCATCGCGGCCTATGACTATGGCCGCGAGATGCACGAGGGGCAGTTCCGCAAGTCGGGCGAGCCCTATTTTTCGCATCCGGTCTCGGTGGCGGCGATCCTGACCGAGCAACAGCTCGACGACGCCACCATCGTCACCGCCCTGCTGCACGACACGATCGAAGACACGCGCTCGACCTTTGCCGAGGTCGAACGGCGTTTCGGGCGCGAGATCGCCGACCTGGTCGATGGCGTCACCAAGCTGACCAACCTCCAGCTGTCCAGTTCCGAGACCAAGCAGGCAGAGAACTTTCGCAAGCTGTTCATGGCCATGTCCAAGGATCTGCGCGTGATCCTGGTGAAGCTGGCCGACCGGCTGCACAACATGCGCACCATCCGCGCCATGCGCCCCGACAAGCAGGTGCAGAAGGCGCGCGAGACGATGGACATCTATGCGCCTCTGGCAGGCCGGATGGGCATGCAGTGGATGCGCGAGGAACTGGAGGACCACGCCTTTCGCGTGCTGAACCCCAAGGGCCGCGACAGCATCATCCGCCGCTTCATCACCCTGCAGCGTGAAACCGGCGACGTGGTGCAGCGCATCACCACCGACATGCGCCACGAGCTGGAAAAGGCAGGTGTCGAGGCCGAGGTCTTTGGCCGCGCGAAAAAGCCCTATTCGATCTGGCGCAAGATGCAGGAAAAGAAGATCGGCTTTTCCCGCCTCTCGGATATCTACGGCTTTCGCGTCATCACCCGGTCCGAGGCGGACTGCTATGGCGCGCTTGGCGCCATCCACCAGCGTTGGAAATCCATCCCCGGTCGGTTCAAGGACTATATCAGCCAGCCCAAGACCAACGGCTATCGTTCTATCCACACCACCGTGTCGGGGCGCGATGGCAAGCGGGTCGAGGTGCAGATCCGCACCCGCGAGATGCACGAGGTCGCCGAGACCGGGGTTGCGGCCCATTGGTCCTATCGCGACGGCGTGCGAGCAGAGAACCGCTTTGCCGTTGACCCGGCCAAGTGGACTCGCCTCGGTCACCGAACAGTTCGACGCCGAGGAAGACCACGACGCCTTTCTCGAGGCGGTCAAGCTGGAGATGTATTCCGACAAGGTCTTCTGCTTCACGCCCCAGGGTGACGTGGTGAAACTGCCGCGCGGGGCGACGCCGATCGACTATGCCTATGCGATTCATACGCGGATCGGGTCAAATGCGTCGGTGCCAAGGTCGACGGCATCCGCGTGCCGCTGTGGACGCGGCTGAAGAACGGCCAGTCGGTCGAGATCATCACCGCCGAGGGCCAGCGCCACAGGCGACCTGGCTGGACATGGCGACGACGGGCAAAGCCAAATCAGCGATCCGCCGCGCCCTGCGCGAAGCCAACAAGGAACGCTACGCCAAGCTGGGCCATGAACTGGCCCGGGCCGCCTTCGAATCGCGCGGCAAGAAAGCGACGGACAAGGTGCTGGAAAAGGCCCGCGGCGACGCTGCGACTGGACGACACCGAAACCCTGCTTGCACGGCTGGGCAGCGCCGAACTGACCACCTCCGAGGTGGTCGAGGCGGTCTATCCCAACCTCGCGATCCAGGACGACGGCGAGATCGAGATGAAACGCGCGGTCGTCGGGTTGGAACATGGCCAGGGATTCGAACGGGCGAAGTGCTGTCAGCCCCTGCCGGGCGAACGAATCGTGGGGCTTGCGCATCGCGGCCACGGTGTTGCCGTCCATGCCATCGACTGCGCCGCCCTGGCAGATCACGAGACCAGACAGAGCGCTGGCTGGACCTGCATTGGGCGGAGGGCAAGCACCGGCCGTCTATACGGTGTCACTCGAACTCACCATCGGCAACGATGCTGGTGTGCTGGGGACGGATTTGCACATTGATCGGCGAGACCAAGGCCAATATTTCTGATCTGAATTTCATCGCCCGCAAACCGATTTTTACCGCCTCATGATGGACATCGACCTGCGAGATGCGGAACATCTGCATCCCTGATCTCCACGCTGGAGGCGGAAAGCCATGTGGCCGCTGTCGTCCGTCGACGTGACCCCGGGCTTGAATCCGTTCCGGCTGCGGCGACAGAAGCGGCAGAATAGGCAAGAAAGGCACAGCTTGGTCTTCAAGAGACGCGACAGACGGCCGATCGGCCGGATCGTGCTCGAAGTGCTCTGGCCACGAGGCGGCTGGGCGCGGGCGGCGCGGTATGTCCAGTTGCGCGTCAACCGCTTGCCCGATCCTCCCGACAGAATCGCGCGCGGCATCTTTGCCGGTGTGCTGACCACCTTTACGCCCTTTTACGGGTTTCACTTCTTCACCGCCGCGCTGATCGCCTGGATCATGCGGGGCAACATCCTGGCGGCGATCCTGTCGACGTTTTTCGGCAATCCGCTGACCTATGTGCCCATCGGCGTGATCGCGATGAAGACGGGGTATTGGCTGCTGGGGCTCGAAGCGGATGAGGATCACGGCAGCATAGGCAAGAAATTCGTCAAGGCGGGCCAAGACCTCTGGGACAATTTCATCGCCATTTTCACCCCGGACAAGACCGACTGGAGCCACCTCAAGATCTTTATGACGAGGTGTTCTTTCCCTACATGGTGGGCGGCATCCTGCCCGGTCTGATCGCGGCCACCATCGCCTACTATGTCTCGCGGCCGCTGATCAAGCCCTTTCAGAACCGCCGCAAGGGGGCCATCAAGGCCAAGCTGGCCGAGCTGAAGAAGAAAAAGGCGCGCGAGGCCAAGTGATCGCCGGGCCGTCTGGAACCACCCGATTCCCGCTTTCTTTTTCCTGCCCGCCACTCTAGCTTTTGATCAAATTCCAGAACGGGGATCGCCTTCATGACCCAAACCGGACAACTGCGCCTTGGCGTCAACATTGATCACGTCGCAACCGTGCGAAATGCGCGCGGTGGCGCCTATCCCGATCCGATCCGGGCGGCCAAGCTGGCAGAGGAAGCCGGCGCCGACGGCATCACCGCGCACCTGCGCGAGGACCGGCGCCATATCTCGGACGCGGACATCGACGGGCTGATGGAAAACCTGAGCGTGCCGCTCAATTTCGAGATGGCCGCCACCGACGAGATGCAGAAGATCGCCCTGCGTCACAAGCCGCATGCCGTCTGCATCGTCCCCGAAAAGCGCGAGGAAAAGACCACCGAGGGCGGGCTTGAGGTGGCACGTGAAGAAAACAAGCTGGCGCATTTCATCGCTCCCCTGCGAGAGGCCGTTGCCGTGTGGTCGATCTTCATTGCCGCCGACCAGCGCCAGATCGAGGCCGCGCACCGGATCGGCGCGCAGGTGATCGAGTTGCACACCGGCGCCTATTGCGATTTCCACGCCGAGGGGCAGGTCGACAAGCGCGACGCGGAACTGGAACGGATGCGTGAAATGGCCACCTATGCGCATTCGCTGGGGTTGGAGGTACACGCCGGACACGGGCTGACCTACGAGACCGTGCAACCCGTCGCCGCATTTCCCGAGGTCATGGAACTGAACATCGGCCACTTCCTGGTGGGAGAGGCGATCTTTCGCGGTCTCGGCCCGGCCATCGCGGAAATGCGCCGCCTGATGGACGCCGCGCGCGGCTGACCCGCGCGGATCGATCATTCGGTTCACAGCACTCCGCGGGATTGCCTCCATTTTTTCGCCGTAAAACCCGGTACAGCGGGCCAAAACGCCTGCAATTGCCGAAGGTGCCGTCATGCCCGTCATTCCAATGGATCCAGAAACCCTTGCCATCGACGCAACGGCTGCCAAGGCGGCAGGCGCAGCCGCCGCCGCGACCTATCGCGATCGCCAACCCTATCCCTACGGCAGCTTTGACGATTTTCTGCCCGCAGAGGTGCTGGACCGGGTCCTGGAAGAGCTGGAACAGCTGCCCGAAGCCGAGGACATGTTCAACCGCCCGCAGGAAAAGCTGAAATCCAGCTACCTGCCGGAGCGCCTGCCGCCCTACACGCGCAACCTGTTCTACGTCTTGAACTCGCGCCCCTTTGTGCGCTTCCTCGAAGAGATGACCGGCATCAACGGGCTGATCCCGGACCCCTATTTCGCGGGAGGCGGCGTGCATGTGGTCGCCAACGGCGGGCACCTCGATATCCATGCGGACTTCAACCACAATCAGAAGCTCAACCTGGAACGGCGGCTGAATATCCTGATCTACCTGAACAGGGCTGGAAAGAGAAATACGGCGGCTCCTTCGAGATCTGGAACACCGACATGACGGAAAAGGTCGCGGGCTTCGTGCCGCTTTTCAACCGCATGTGCTGCTTCAACACCGGGTCCGACACGTGGCACGGCAACCCCGAGACGGTGAACCATCCCGACGGGGAGCCCCGCATGTCGCTGGCCCTGTATTACTACACCGCCACCTGGGACCACAGGCGCAAATCCCACACGACGCTGTTCAAACCCCGCCCCGGCACGAGGGATCAAGTCGACCGGCAGGTGAAGCGGGCTGACATGCTGCAAGAAATCCTGCCGCCAGTCATTTTCCGCAAGGTGATCGGGCGCTTGCAGCGCCTCGGCTTCTGAACAGCCGCAAGATCGGGGAGGGTCGGGAAAAGTCGGGAAATCCCCGCCTCGCCCCCTTGTCCTGGAGGGGCTATCCTTGCGCAAAAAGCCGTTCTGACAAGGATCAACCCCATGAAACGCCTGTTCTGCGCCCTGCCCCTTGTCCTGCTTCCGGCCCTTGCGGCGGCACAAGAGACCATCGTCACCGTGCAGGACTGCGACTGGCAGGCCAGCGCCCGCAACATCGTCGAACCCTGGGAGGCGCACAGCCGTACCTTTTCCAACGGCAAGACCCGCCTGGCGCTGATGGACACTATCGAGCCCGCCGCCGGCTGGGCCTGGATGCTGGTGCTGTCGCCGCCCTATTCGGAACTGGGGGACCGTCAGTGCAAGGTGATCGGGCTGAACGGCATGGGCTTTGCCGGGATGGAATTCGGCGCCCTGACCGCCGACTACGACCCCGCCACGGGCCTGACATTCACCGTCCCTGTGAGCGTCTACGACCCGGCCACCGCCATGCCCGGCGCGGCGACCCTGCGCTTTACGCTCAACCAGGCCACCGGCGTCATCGACGGCGACATCCTCCCCTGATCTTGACCTTGGCGCGGCGCCGGGGTTTGTGGGGCGGGTTCCCACCCGCCCGCAGGAGGCTGACGCAATGATCCTTGGCATCGGCACCGACCTGGCCAACATCGACCGGATCGCCGGCACGCTTGACCGTTTCGGCGACCGGTTCCGCAACCGCGTCTTCACCGACGTGGAACAGGCCAAGGCCGAACGCCGGGCGGATACGCCCGGCACCACGCCAAACGCTGGGCTGCGAAAGAGGCCTGCTCCAAGGCGCTCGGAACGGGGCTGCGCATGGGCATCGCCTGGAAGGACATGGCTGTCAGCAACCTGCACACCGGCCAGCCGGTGATGGAGGTAACAGGCTGGGCAAAAGAGCGGCTGGAGGCGATGACGCCCGAGGGGTACGAGGCCATCATCCACGTCACCCTGACCGACGATCACCCCTGGGCGCAGGCCTTCGTCGTGATCGATGCGCGGCCCTGTACCTGATGCGCCATGGCGAGCTTTCAGGGCTTCAGTCGGCCCACGGGCATCGTGACAGACCAGGTTCGCCCGGCACGCGCAACCCCCAGTCTGAGGTTAGATTTGCCCTGGCCCGATGCCTTGCGTAGCCTGAGATAAAACGCTGGCACACTTCGGACGGGCTCACCGTCGACGCTTACAACTCGATCCCCAACCCGCAGCCGGGCGGTTTCCCCGGCACCGATCACCTCGACCGCAACAGAACCACCGAATTCGAGTTCGCCATAGCTGAGCCGATATCCGTCAAAGCGAAAGTCTCCGTCGGTAAGAGCACGGGAAAGTAAGGTCGCTCCCACCTCCTGCTCTACTTCGGATAGGCGGACAGTCACACCAAGGCCTCGGCCGTTGCGCAGAACCTCAACATTCATTCTGCCCTGCATTTTCCGGGCAGCCCCGGAAAGCGTCAAGTACAGGCTAGCCGCACTCTCGACGGTGGCCCCCCGACCCGAACAACCATGTCCCCGGTCCGAAACACCGAGCCGGGATCTGCGCCAACCACACGCACAGCACCATGGCCGGTCAACTTGGCGCCCGCGACAAACAGAGTATTGCCATCGAAACGGGGCGCTTCATCGGGCCGTTCCAACCGCGCTAGGCCGTCGGTAACTGCTACAGGTGTATCGGATTTGGACGCCATTGCCGTAGTCAAGAACGTACTTGCACTTTTTGCGGCGGTCGTGCCCGGATACGCCTGAAGCAGGTCCGAAAGTGCTTGGGTCTGTGCCGCACCTTGCAACGACAGAGCCTTGGTCAGAGCCACCGCGGCCTCGACCTCAGGATCGCGCTTTGAGATCATCAGGTCCAAAGTGAATCCGGCACTTCTCGCGGCGCGGCTGTCGGGAAATTGCGAAACCACGTTTTTCCAGCGCCGCGCGCCGCGCTTCGATGCCGTCCAGCTGCAGCGCCTCGGTCAGAGCCTCCTGGGCAAGGGTTTCCGGGTCCGGCTTTTGAATGACAACGGGCTCCGGCGCCGCCTTGGCCCGAAATCCCAGCCCCAAAGCTGCTTCGACCGCAGCAATCTTGTGCCCGCCGTTAAAGCCGCCGCGCCCGTGCAACCCACCCTGGTTATGCAGGCCGACAACGGCCAAGGAGCGCGCATCCAGCAGAAGGGAGCCGGACGAGCCGCCCGTCGTCTCGCAGCTATGGCGCAATTGCGACGCCTCTTCGGGCAGCTTGCTCTGGTCCGGGTGTACCTGACAGGTTCCGGATGAGAACTGCTGCGGATCGCCGTTCGGATGGTGGATCATCGTCAGCGCGCGCCGCGGGCGCACGCGCGGCTGCATCACCATCGGCACATGCCCGCCCAGTGCCTCGTTCGCATCCGCGCCGAAGATCTGCAGCACCATCGCGTCAAGCTTTTCATCCCGCGCAAGCTCGCGCGTCGAGACGGCATAAGTCTTGACGTCGCCGGTGAAATCCGCCGCCGTATAGCCAAAGTTGATACGCGCCTCCTGAACGAAGGTGAACCCCGCCGCGACCATGACATCGTTGTAGTAACAGTGGTTGTTGGTCAGCAGGCGGTTTCCGGGCAGGAGCGCCGCGGTACAGGTGGTCATCTGCGGGCTTTCAGCGTCCGGGTCTGACCGTTGAGCGTCACCGTCCGAGGCTTGCCATCCGGCGTCATCAGGCAGACGTCCAGGCGCCGATATAACGCGCGATATCCTGCACGTCGTCCGGGGCCTCGGTGATCGGGCGCCAGAACCCGCCGCGTTCCGATGCCCCTTGGATCAGCGCCTGAAGGGCCGAGCTTTGCGTGTCGATGCGAAGGAGAATTTGCAACCTTCGGAAAGCGCTGGCACCGTGTCCGGCTAGCACGAAGAGCAGCGCGGCGAGAAGGCGAGGCAAGGTCATGAAGAAATCCCGGACGGACCTGACAATCCGCAAACCGTAGCAAGCGCTGCCCTGCCCGGTCAACGCCCGGCCTCGTGCCTTGACACGCCCTGCCCCGCCGCCCATGAAGCGCCGGACAGGTGAGGCAAAGGGCAGATCACATGGCGAAGGAAGAAAAGAAGGGCGGTCTCGTCGAGACCATCAAGACGGTTGTCTACGCGCTGCTGATCGCGGGCGTCTTCCGCACCTTCCTGTTCCAGCCTTTCTGGATCCCCTCGGGATCGATGAAGGACACGCTGCTGATCGGCGACTTCCTGTTCGTGAACAAGATGGCCTATGGCTATCCTATGCCTCCTGCCCCTCGATCATCATTCCGCGTTTCGGCATCAACGTGGACGCGCAGGACTTCTGTGGCTGGGCCGATGGCGACAACAAGCGCCTCTTTGGTGGAGAGCCCAAGCGCGGCGACGTGGTCGTGTTCCGTCACCCGGTGTCGGGGCGCGACTTCATCAAGCGGCTGGTCGGCTTGCCGGGCGAACGCATCAGATGCGCAACGGTGTGCTGCACATCAATGGCCAACCGGTCGAACTGACCCCGGATGGCACCTTCGAGAACTGGCCGCGCCGCAAGGACCGCAGGGCCTGCGCCCGCGCTGTTCCAACGGCACGGTCGGGGACGGCGCCACCTGCATCAAGGAAAAAGCTGATCGAGACGCTGCCCAACGGTGTCAGCCATTCGATCCTGAACATCGGCATGCAGGGATCCGACAAACACCCCGGTCTACACGGTTCCCGAAGGGCACTACTTCTTCATGGGGGACAACCGCGACAACTCTTCGACAGCCGCGTGCCCAATATCGCCAATGGCGTCGGCTTTGTCCCCTACGAGAACCTGATCGGTCGGGCTGACCGGATCATGTTCTCTTCCGCCGGTCGGTCGATGCTCTTCTTCTGGACCTGGCGGAGCGACCGGTACTTCCAAGTGATCGAGTGAGCTTTCTGACTGAAGCCTTTGACTGGCGCGGCCTGACCGGCCGCGCCGGGTTCGTTCTGGCCGCCGTGCTGGTGGTTGCGCTGCTGGTCGCGCAGGGCCGACTGTCCCCGCTCAGCCCGGCCGGGGCCGTCGGGGCGCTGGCCGCTGCAATGGCAACCCTGCTGTTCTGGGGGCATGCCCGGCGGCGCCTGCGCGCGATGGGCTGGTCCGGCTGGTGGATGTGGGGCCTGGCGATCCCTCTGGTCTCGCTTGCGCTGTGGCGATCATGGCAATCCGCAGCAACCGGCCCGATGCCACACCGGGCCCCTTCAGCCAGTCGGGTCGGGCGCTTGTCTGGGTCATGGTTGCCCTGATCGGCAGTCGCGTGTTCTGGGCGCCCTACATCATCCCGACCGGCAGCATGTCACCTACCCTTCAACCCGGCGACTACGCGCTGGCCACTCGCAGCTTTTCGGCTCCGGAACGCGGCGCGGTGATCGTCTTTCGGCATCCGGTCAGCGGGCTGGACTTCATCAAGCGGGTGATCGGGCTGCCCGGCGACCGCGTGCAGATGCGCGATGGTCAGGTGATCCTGAACGACACCCCGGTGCCGCAAGCCCCCCTCCCAGACTGGAACGAACCCCAACCGCCCCACAATGATCGGAACGCGTCCGCGCTGCCTGTCCCCAACGGCACCCGGCGCCCCCTGCATCAAACAGGCCGCGCGCGAAACCCTGCCCGGCGGCCAAAGCTACACCGTGCTGAACATCGGCACGCATCGCACCGACGGCACCGTCGAATTCCGCGTTCCCGATGGGCATATCTTTGTCCTCGGCGACAACCGCGACAATTCGCTGGACAGCCGCATCCCCCGGAGATCGGGCGGTGTCGGGCTGGTTCCCCTGAGCCATGTTGCAGGTCGGGTGCGTCTGGTGCTCTATTCGCAGGAAGGGCGCGAAGGGCGTCTGCTGAGGACAATCGAATGAAGGTATCCGCCGAACTCATCGCCCTGCAAGAGTCGCTGGGCCACCGTTTCGCCGACCCGCGCCTGTTGCGTCGTGCGGTCACCCATGCCTCGATGTCCGGACCGGGGCGCGAGGACAACCAGCGGTTGGAGTTCCTCGGCGATCGCGTTCTGGGTCTGGTCATGGCCGAAGCCCTGCTGGAACGCGACCGCGCCGCGACCGAGGGTCAGATGGCACCCAGTTTCAACGCCCTGGTGCGCAAGGAAACCTGCGCCGACGTCGCGCGCCAGGTCGGCATCGGCAAACGCTCTGAAACTGGGCCGGTCGGAACAACTCTCTGGCGGGCGGCGCAAGATGGCGCTGCTGGGGGACGCGATGGAAGCGGTGATTGCCGCGGTCTACCTGGACGCCGGGTTCGAGGCCGCGCGCGCCCTGATCCTGCGCCTTTGGGACAAACGCATCGACGCCGTCGAAGAGGACGCCAAGGACGCCAAGACCGCATTGCAGGAATGGGCGCAGGCGCGCGGCCACCAGCCGCCCAAATACGTCGAAACCGCCCGTAGCGGTCCGGATCATGCTCCGGTCTTCACCATCGAGGTCCGCCTGCCCGACGGCACCTCTGCCGAAGCGACCGCAGGCAGCAAGCGCCAGGCAGAGCAGATGGCGGCCCGGACCTTGTGGACAAGTTGACCACCTGAGCCAGGTCCCGTCCCCCTGTCTCTGAAAGGGGCCACCCGGGCGAGGCGCACAACACGAGGTCACAGGACCGAAATCGCACCTGTTCGGCCACCGTTCCCCGACAACCGCGCACAGCCAGCCCATACACAGACTCTGGTCGAGCAGATGAATGCGCTGTACCGCTATACACATCTCAACGCAGGGGGCGCGCATGACCGACAATCTCAAGGGCAGCCTCTGGATGATGCTCGCCATGCTTGGCTTCGGGGTCGAGGACGCCTTCTTCAAGGCCGCCACCGGCTCCGGCGGGATTTCTCCGGCCTCGGCACGGTGCAATTCGGCCTCTTGGCGGTGACCATCTACGCCGTGCAAGCGCGGCGCCGGGGCGTGCCACTCTGGGATCCGGCCTACCTGCAAAAGGGCCTGCTGATCCGCACCGGGTTCGAGATCCTGGGCCGGCTCTTCTTTGCCCTCAGCCTGGCCTACACGCCGCTATCCACGACATCCGCCATCCTGCAGGCCGCGCCGCTGGTGGTCATGCTGTCCGCCGGGCTGTTCCTGGGCGAACGCATCGGCCCGCACCGCTGGCTGGCCACAGCCGTGGGCTTCGCGGGCGTGCTGCTGATCATCCGCCCCTCCCCCTCGGGGATCGAGGCAAACGCCGTCTTTGCCCTGCTCGGCATGATCGGATTTGCGGGCCGCGATGTGGCCACCCGCACCGCCCCCGCACATATCCGCCCTTCGCAACTGGGCGTGCTGGGTTTTGCCGTCGTCACCTTCGCCGGCCTCGTCATCATGGCCTTCGAACCCGCGCCCAGCCTGCCAAGCCTGCCCGCCACGGCGATGATCTGCGGCACTGCGATCGCCGGGGTGGTCGGATATACCGCTCTCACCGCCGCCATGCGCACCGGCGAGGTCTCTGTCGTGGCCCCGTTCCGCTATTCCCGACTGCTGGTGGCGCTGGTCCTGGCCTACAACGGTCTTCGGCGAACGCCCCAACACGATAACCCTGACAGGCGCGGCGCTGATCGTCGCCTCGGGCATCTATTCGCTCTGGCGCGACGGGCGGAACAGGGCCTCCGTCGACCGCGCACCCCCCTGAGACGGCCCGCCACATGCGAATCCTCTGGCCTTGACGCCGCATCTGGCCTAGGGGAAGCAATTCGAAATCGCATTCGGACAGATCTGTCATGACCACACGCGCCGGCTTCATCGCCCTCATCGGAGAGCCCAACGCAGGCAAATCCACCCTCACCACGCGATGGTGGGGGCCAAGGTCAGCATCGTGACCCACAAGGTCCAGACCACCCGCGCCCGCATCCGCGGCGTGGGCGATGGAAGGCGACAGCCAGCTGGTCTTCGTGGACACGCCGGGCCTGTTTCAAACCCGCGCCGCCGGCTGGACCGCGCGATGGTCGCCGCCGCCTGGGGCGGCGCCGCCGATGCCGATGTCATCGTGCTGCTGATCGAAGCCCACCGAGGCATCACCGAAGGCGTCGAAAGCATCCTCGAAGGCCTGAAGGACCTGCCACAGAACCGCACCGTCGCCCTGGCCATCAACAAGATCGACCGCGTCGAGGCACCGGCCCTCCTGGCCCTGACCCAGGCCATAAACGAACGCTACGCGTTTGCCCGGACCTTCATGATCTCCGCTGAAAAGGGTTACGGGATCGAGGACCTGCGCAGCTGGCTGGCCAATGAAATGCCCGAAAGCCCCTGGCTCTACCCCGAAGACCAGATCGCAGACCTGCCGATGCGCATGATCGCCCGCCGAGATCACGCGCGAGAACATGACCCTGCGCCTGCACCAGGAACTGCCCTACCAGCTGACCGTCGAGACCGAGAGCTGGGAAGAGCGCAAGGACGGCTCCGCCCGCATCGACCAGGTGGTCTACGTCGCCCGGGACGGGCACAAGGGCATCGTGCTGGGCCACAAGGGCGAGACGATCAAGGCCATCTCCAAGGCCGCCCGCGAGGAACTGACCGAATTTCTCGATCGTCCCATCCATCTCTTCCTGCAGGTCAAGGTGCGCGAGAACTGGCTAGAAGAGGCGGAACGCTACTCGGAAATGGGGCTCGACTTTCGCGACGGCAACGCCTGATGGCGCGGCTGACCGCGCGGTTCTGGGTGGATGCCTACCTTGCCGGCTTCGCCTGATGGACATTCCCGCCTTCGTCACTGCCCACGGCGACGACACGGCCGGCGCCGTCCTGGTCAAGCTCAACACGCTCGACGGCCGGGCCCGCGCCTTCACCCGCGGCTTCGACCTCGCCAGCGGCGACCGCAAGTGGACCGACCTCACTTCCGGCCGGAAACTGAGGTCGATGAAACCATCACGCGCCAACGCCGTTTCGATCCCGACTCTGGGTGATCGAGGTCGAAGACCGCCAGGGCCGCCACCTGCTCGACGATCCCGCCCTGGCCTGACCCGCACGTTTCTTCTCTCCCGAAATACTCATGCCCGAGGCCCCGAAAAGGGCCGAGACATCCAGCGCAGCCGCCGGCTGCACCATTGGATCACGGCTTGCCAATCGGTGCGCGCGGGCCGATCTTTCGGCGCATGGACTGGCGCGACACGGGCATACTTCTCAGCACGCGGAAACACGGCGAGACCTCGCTGATCCTCGAGGTCTTCACGCCGCAACATGGCCGTCACGCGGGCGTCCTTGCGGGGCGGCACCTCGCGCAAGCTGGCGCCGCACCTTCAGCCCGGCGCGCAGCTCGACCTGTCATGGCGGGCGCGGCTCGAGGATCATATCGGCAGCTTCACAGCCGAACCCGAACGTTCGCGCGCCGCCGCCGCGCTGAGGGACCGGCTGGCGCTGGCCGGGCTCAACGCGGTCACCGCGCTGCTGGCCTTCTGCCTGCCCGAACGCGAACCGCACCCGGCGCTCTACGAACGCTCCGAACGGCTGCTGGACCTGCTGGATCGCCCGGATTCTCTGGCCCCTGGCCTACCTGCAATGGGAACTGGCCTTGCTCGAGGAAATGGGGTTCGCCTCGACCTGACCCAATGCGCCGTCACCGGCGCGACAGAGGGGCTGGATTTCGTCTCTCCCCGGTCTGGCCGCGCCGTGACCGCGCAGGGGGCCGGGGACTGGGCCGACAGATTGCTGCCCCTGCCGCCGGTCCTGCGCGGAGCAGGCGAGGCCGGGGATGGCGAAATCCTGACTGCCCTGGAAACAACGGGCTACTTCATGGAAAACCGCTGGCCGCGCAATTGCGCGACAAGCCTCTGCCGCCCGCGCGCGCCGCCCTGATCGCGCGGCTCAGGGCGCGGGTCTGAACACCAGTTCGCCGCCCTCCGCGTCGCGCAAGACCAGTTGGTCATCGCGCAGCTCTGCCTGCGTCACCTTCTGAAGAGCCATGACAAGGCGTTCTCCTGCGCCAGCTCTGGACAGGCCCGGCGGGTCATCCGCAACGGGCCAAAGCTCAGTTCGGGCCATGCCCCTTCGACCTTGCCACCGAAACTGTTGCAGGGCGCCTTGCCGTTCACCGTGCCGGGCATGGTCAGGTCCAGCGACGCGTCGAAATCCACCGCCGCGCCGCCCATGCTCTTCAGCACCCAACGCGCCTTTCAGGGTGCAGGGTCATGCCCGCCCAGGCGCCCGGGACAAGCGCCGAAAGAAGTCCCGCCAGGATGAGTCCACGCATGATACCCCCGCTTTGCCTCGTCCAAAGGTGGGGTGTCGGGACCATGCGTGCAAGCCTTCCCCCTTGCCCGAGAACCGGTTAGAGAGGCTGCGATGAAACTGACATTGCCCAACCTTCTCACCATCCTGCGCCTGCTCGCCGCTCCCGGCGTTGCGGTGATGTTCCTGTACTTCTCGCGGCCGCTGGCGGACTGGGCCGCGCTGATCCTATTCCTGGGGGCCGCCGTGACGGACTGGCTGGACGGCCATCTGGCCCGCAGCTGGCAGCAGGAAACCAAGCTGGGCGCCATGCTGGACCCGATCGCCGACAAGGCGATGGTGGTCATCGCGCTGATGGTGATCGTCGGGTTTTTCCTCCTGGTCGCCCTGGCTGGTCCTGCCGGCCACAGTGATCCTCTTCCGAGAGGTCTTTGTTTCCGGCTTGCGGGAATACCTCGGTGATACCGCCGGCACGCTGAAAGTCACCAAGCTGGCCAAGTGGAAGACCACGGCGCAGATGGTGGCCATTGCCGTGCTCTTTGCAAGGCGTCTTTGAACACTATCTTGTTGTGTCGAGCATGGGCATGGACGACCAGATCATCGGCCAGATTCTCGATGGCGAGATCGAGGACGACCTTGGCCTGCGCTGGAAGCTGCAGGCATGATCTGGTCCGGCAAGGGCGGGCTGACCCTGCTCTGGATTGCCGCGGCGCTGACGCTGGTCACGGGTTGGGACTACTTCCGCAAGGCCCTGCCTTTTCTGAAGGAGGATCGCTGATGGATGTGCTGTATTTCGCCTGGGTGCGCGAGAGGATCGGCCTGCCGCGCGAAAAGGTCGAGACCCAGGCCGCGACAGTGGCCGCCCTGGTCGAGGAACTGCGCGCACGCGAAGAGCGCTATGCCGCTGCCTTCGATGACCTGAGCGCCCTGCGTGTGGCCGTGGACCAGGAGCTGACGGATTTCGATGCCCCCTTGGCGGGGGTGCGCGAAGTGGCCTTCTTTCCGCCGATGACGGGGGGCTGAGGGCCATGCGCGTCGTCGCCAGGAGCCCCCGTTCGATTTCGGTGCCGAAGCCGCGCGGTTCGCGGCCGGTCGGCACGACATGGGTGCGGTCGTCACCTTCACCGGCATCGTGCGCGATCAGAAGGGCGGCGGGCTGGACGCGATGGAGATCGAACACTACCCCGGCATGACCGAGAAAGCCCTTGAAAAGATTGCCAAAGAGGCGGTCGAGCGCTGGTCTTTGGGGGATGCATTGGTGATCCACCGTTATGGCCGGATGGAACCGGGCGAACAGATCATGATGGTCCGCGACGGCGGCGCCGCACCGCAAGGATGCTTTCGAAGCGGCGGAGTTCCTGATGGATTACCTGAAGTCGCGCGCGCCGTTCTGGAAAGAAAGAATTCAGCGCGAAATCAAAGACTTGGGTCGCGGCACGGGATGAGGACGAGGACGCGTTGCGGCGGTGGTAACAGCGGGCGGGTTTTGGTAACTTCTCCTGACCAGCGGAAGGAACGCGCCATGCCCTTCGAAAAAAGTCCAGGCCGAGAAGCTCTCGAAAACCGTTGTCCGGCAGATCGAGCTGCTGATCCTTCGCGGCGTTTTGCGCCCCGGCGAGCGCCTGCCCTCGGAACGTGATCTGTCGGAACAGCTGGCGTCTCGCGGCCCTCACTGCGCGAGGCCGTGTCGGAATTGCAGGCGCGCGGCTTGCTGACCTCCAAGGCCAGCGCGGGCATCTTTGTCACCGGCGTGCTGGGATCGGCCTTTTCCGAACCGCTGATCCAGCTTTTTGCCAATCACGACGAGGCGGTGTTTGACTACCTGTCCTTCCGA
>JALQPE010001517.1:0-10023 GCA_030407315.1 Asparagopsis taxiformis | reverse complement strand
TCCTCTTTAGGTCTTGTTCCCTTTTCCTGCCTATTTCTATTTGTTCTTGTTCTTTTTTCCTGGCTATGTCTATTTCTTCGTTTTTCTTCTGCTGTTCCTGTGCCCTCTTGATGTCTGCCAGGTACTGTTTTTCTATTTCGAATGACTGGTTCTGTTCTTTCCTCCTCCTGAGTTCCTGGTCGATGTAGCCGGCATAGTCGTCGTTGATTTGGTGCTGCTCTGCCCTTTGCTGTTGCCTAGACTTTCTGCCATTTGTTTGTTGAGTTGGTTGGCTTCGTACCTCTGCTGCCTCAGTTTCCTTTCTGCTTCTCTCCTCCTGGCTTCCTCATTCTGTCATTATCTGCATAATACGTTCCAGAATAGGTCAATTTGACTGTTCTCCAACCGGTTCAGGTACCTCTCTCTGTCCTTGATCTCCCTGTTCTGGGAGTTATGGGCCTCCACCAACTTAAAGTACAGTTGCTTATGATTCCGTTACTGGTTCTTGTTCATGTGGGCCTCCTCGTTGTAGAGCTGCTCAAGGTGGTTGAACAGACTCGGAGACTCATTCGATCGACGAGACATTATTATTTTATTCCTTATCCAATTATGAGCACCCGATAACCTACCAATAACCTGATTGGTCTGTCCCTATTTATCTCAATTGCTGCATAAATATAGTTATAATAGCAATAAGATGAGCAAGGACAACCCGAATGCTGCCCACAGCTGGATTGAGAAAGGTAATTCTAGGGTAATTGAGGCCGAGGAGTCTGGGTGAAGGCTGAGGAGGACTACCCGAATCCCAACGAGGATGCCTTCCTGGAAGGGAAGGTCATCGATGTCGGAACACAGGATGCAGTGGTGGTCCTGGTTGACTCTCAACGGGAGTTCAAGATAGGACTCAACAAAGTGCAGAAACTGACATACGGTCCTCATGATGTGGCCGATATGGTGGACTTGGAGGAACTCAACGAACCAGAACTGCTCTATAACATCAAGAGGAGGTACATCAATGACCTGATATTCACATACTGCGGACCCACACTGCTGATCATCAACCCCTACTGCTACATCGATAAGCTGTTCAACGATGCCCAGATGCTGGAGTACCAGACTCTGGTGTTCACTGACACCCTCGAGTACAAGAACCTGACTCCCCATATCTTCGCATTGGCTGCTTTCTGTTTATGGCAGCTGTTCGACAACGAACGCAACCAGTCCATAGTTATCAGTGGGGAATCAGGAGCCGGTAAGACAGAGAACACCAAGTACTGTTTGAAGTTCCTGGCATCGCTGGGCAAGAGCATCAAGGAGATGGTCAGTGACAATAAGTCACACTCCAAGAAACCCAGCTACCATTTGCTCAGGAATGCCGAGAAGGCCATCAAGAGGGTGGGGTCAGGCACCAAACTGGAAGGCATAGAGGACAGGATACTGGGGTGCAATGAAATACTGGAAGCATTCGGGAACTCCAAGACCATCCGCAATGACAACTCAAGTAGGTTCGGGAAACTGATCCTCCTGTTATATGGGGACACCCCCATCGACATCAAGAGTGCACTCATCACCTCCTACCTCCTCGAGAAAAGTAGAATCGTATCAGTGTCAGATGGGGAAAGGAACTATCATGTGTTCTATTTCCTGTGCAAGGGGAGCTCCCCTGAGGAAAGGAAGAAATACAGGATCCTGGATCCTCAGCAGTACTACTACCTGAACCAGTCATCCACCTATGATGTGAAGGGCAAGTCCGATGAGTCCATGTTCCAAGATCTGAAGAAAGAGTTCATGCAGTACCTATCAACCTAGGAGATCGACTGTGTTCTGAAAGTGGTGTCATCGGTGCTCAATTTCGGAAACATCAAGTACAAAAAAGGGGAAACCGAGAACCATTAGGAGTGTGCAACCATTGTCAACGAGGACAGCCTGCAGATAGTCTGTGAATTGCTGTCCTTGGACTTTGAGAAGTTCAAGAAGACACTCAAGTTCAAGACTAGGAAACTGGGAGCCAACTATGTGGACTCTCCTCTCAAGTATGACGAAGCAGTGGCACTCAGGGATTCCTTCTCCAAAAGTATCTACGAACGGACATTCAACTTCCTGGTCGAAAAACTCAACGACAAAATACAGATAGAGAAGATAGACCTAGAAGGGGAGAGCAAGCAGACCAGAGCACAGAGGAAGAGCATAGGGTTGCTGGATATATTCGGGTTCGAGGTTCTGGGCATCAACACCCTCGAACAGTTCTTCATCAACTTCGCCAATGAGAAACTACAACAGCTGTATGTGTCCTACATCTTCAAGGAGGAGCAGAATGAGTTCCTGAGGGAAGGACTGAAGGAGTTCTCCACAGACATTGGGTTCCAGGACAACAAACCCATCATTGACCTCTTCGAATAGCTACCAGTGGGCATATTCCACCTTATCAATGAGTCCTCAGAGCTGAACAAACCAGATGAGGACCTTCCTGAAGCTATCAAGAAGAAACACCTGAACAACAAATTTGCAGTGATCCCAATGTCGAAAAGGGGGCACTTCCAGATCAACCATTCCTGCTCTCCAGTCATGTACAACACCAACTCATTCACAGCCAAGAACAAGGATGAATTCCCCAAACAGCTCCAGGAAGTGATTGAGAACAGTTCCGATGAGACAGTGAAGGTGCTCATTCTGAACAAGGGCTCAGGACAGCAACAGAGTGGAGGAAGGGCATCCAAGAAGTTTTTGGGTTCTAAATTCTTGAATGAAATGAACAAGTTGACTGAGTAACTGTACTCATGTGACTGCCACTTCGTCCGATGTATCAAACCAAATAGCAAAAAATTCACAAAGATGTTCAATTCTGAGGCAGTGTTACAGAGTCTGAGGTACTTGGGAGTGCTGGATTCGATTATCATCCGGAAACTGGGTTACATTTACAGGAGACCCTTCAAGGAGTTCCATAAGAAGTTCTTCGAGTTATAGGAGTACATCTTCAACTACCCTGCCCGTATTAAGGACATGACTGAGGATGACTTCAAGAGGGAGTCCCAGAAGTTCGTGGAGAAGTACGCAAAGAAAGAACTCGAGGACAAGAACATCCTGTTCGGAGTGAAGAAGATCCTAATAAAGGAAAGTGCACTAAACTCCCTCGAACTGCAAACCAAGGAGAAGAGGAAGATGAGGGTGCAGATGGCCAATCGGGTTAAAGAGATGTACAGGGCGGCCAAGTTCAGGAGCTCAGTCAGGAAGGGATTGGCCAGGATCAGCATCCTCAAACTGCACATGGTGCACCTGGCCAGGGAAACCAGGGACGAACTAATGCGGAAGAAAGTCAAGGCATTCCAGAAACGGATCAGAGAGTATTTGTACGAACGAAGGATGGAGAAAATAAGGGAGCAAGGAGCCAAGTCAGTCACCAGAATAGGGGCCTACTGGAAAATGAGGAAGTACAGGAGACTGTTCCTAGCCACCAAGGCCAAGACTGTCAAGATGCAGGCCATATGCAGGGCATACCTGCATGTCGGGCACTTCATGCGGGTGCAGACATGCAAGAAGATAGTCCTGGAGCATTTCGAGGATACTTGGAGGCAGATAGAGCACAAGAAGGCTGTCCTGATTCAGAAGCACTGGAGAGGGTACAAGACACGGAAGGCCAACAAGAAAGTGATAGCCACGATGAAGATGATCATAGCCCTAGGGAGACTCAGCAACAAGGAGAAGAAGAACAACCTGACCAAAGTGTTCCATCGGTACCAGGAGATCATTGACATGCTGAAGAAACCCATCCTGAAAATGCAGGCCATAGTCAAGAGGAGGAACTGCGAAAGAGTCTACAAGAGACTGAGGGTCAGTGCCATCCTGATACAAAAGGCATACCGGAAACACCTAGCCAAGAAGTTCTATCTGAACAGACTCTGGAACAGGTTCAAAGGACACATGGCCACATGCGAAGAGAACAAGTTTGCAGAACTCAGCAGGCTGGGAGCGCACACCATCGAATCCAAGGTCAAAATGACAGATTAAACAGTGGGGATTGCATTCAAAATGTACCCCAATTAAATGATCAACCGGTATGTCCTCAAGAACCAGGAAAGGAAGGCAATGGTCAACTATGAAGACAGGGACTATAGGATCAACGAACCACTGACCTTCAGTGAAAAGAACACAATGCAGGCATTCCTGGGAGACTTCGACATGATATCAAACGGAGAGTACAATGGATTATGGATGAGGAAGTTCAGTGAAATGAGGTCAGAGCTGAACCAGAAGAACGAGTACCCTCTTTCAATAAGTGTCTGCGATGGATTCACCACTGTACTTACGAGTCGAGAGAGGCTGTACACCTTTGAGAGTGGAGAGAAATCAGTTCTGAACAGAATTGATGTCGAAGGAGTTCCCAAGAAGCTCCATACAGCAGGATAGTCCGGGTACTTGCTCTCACAGGACAGCAGACTCTATGTTTGGGGTGACAATAAGAACGAGAGCTCTTCATGAAGGCCAAACCCATGATGAATTTCACTGAAAACACGAAGCATATCAACACGGTGGACTTCACAGTCAAGGGAGAGAAGAAGTTCATCATCAACAAGGACAACAAAGTGGTAGAGAAGGACTCAATATCGAACCAGTCAATGATACTGGAGTTCAGTGATAAGGTGACCATCTCCTCAATTGCTGCATCATACTCCTTTGTGCATTTCCTGAGCAGCAGCGGCCAAGTCTACTCCAAGGGTGCCAATTTCAACGGACAACTCGGTCTAGGAGCAGTATCAGCCAATCCGGTGTAGGTTCCGACTATCAACAACTTCCTCAGATCCAAGAAAGAGATCATTGAGAGTGTGTCTGCAGGAATAGCACACACTGTGGTTAAATCCAAATTGGGATACTCTTATGTTTGGGGTGACAACTCTTACGGTCAGGTAGCTAATAATGAGAGAGTGAAGGGTCACTGTTAGCCTACTCCTATGGCGGTCTAGATTGATAAGCAGAAATGTAAGGTATTGCAGGTTGTGGCTGGTGCTCGATCGACATACTACCTCACCTCCTGGAGAACATGCGTATCGTGGCATTCGGATCTAGTTCCTGTTTTTCCTTGGAGAGGAGTGCTGACAACTTCTACATCGAGTTAATGAATGTACTTCTGTGTTTATTGGTAGGAAACCATCCCGAACTCTAAGAACCTGATTCCGATTAAGATCAGCACTAGTTGGAACAGAGGGATGTCACTGTTGATGGTCAATGCCCTCGATCAGACCAAGTGCAAACTGGGCACCAAAGCAGATGTGGTCCTCAAGTACTGCAGGACCATTGCTAAGGAATGGGTGGATGACACAGTGTATCCGGCCTATCATGAATGGATGGACAACACACTGCACCTAAGCGACATGCGGAAGTTCAAGTTCAACAACAACACACCCAAGAAACCCAAGACCAACTCAGCACCCGAGAGCGATCTAGAGGAACTCAAGATACTCATGGAACTCAGGAAGACATCCACCCTCTTCAGGCAGGGAGCCAGGAAGAAAATGGAAGAAATACAGAGGAAACTATAAGCCAAACCCAAGAACACCTGGAACGAAGAAGACATCGAAACTAACAAGTTCATCAGATAGTTCTGCATGAACGTATTAAGGTGATCCTAGGATTCAATGGTTATTCGTATTGATGGATATTGATAGGTATTGAAATATAGTCTCTTCATTATCAGTCACATGAATCCGAAGCCCTCGTGGCCCTCAGTGATGGCTATCCTCAGTCTCTCCCTCAAGGTTTCCTTGGAATGGTAAGTAGGCAGGTCCAGTTGATTGAAGCAGGTGTGTGCCTTGGGCAGTTGATGAGCATTCGGGTCTTTATGGAGGGAGATCTTCTGCAGCCCATTCAGCCTTGTAGCTGTGCAAATCCTCCTGCCGGAATTCGGGAAGTGCCTGTAATAAACTGCACCAACTTGGCCAGTTAATCCTGAGTGTAGCTCTCAATGATCTCCCAGTACCACAGGACCACTTGGTCAGTGGGAGCATATCCTGAGTAGTCGGTGTTTGCTCTCATGTCCTCAATGTCAATGGATGGCATCCCGGATATCAGCAGTTAGAGTTCCTTGGCCTCGAAGAAGCTGATGCACTCAGCAGGAATGATTTCATGGAATCCTTCCAGGAAGCTGTTGACTTGAACTGAGAAGTTGTCCCTCATTTTGGTCAGACAGTATTTTTCGATGTACTCTGAGTTAATTAATAGGGGTACCTTGTTTGTTCTCTTCGGTGACTGCCATGGTCCTGCCTCCAGGTACTATGTCCTTGACCACCATATGTCCGAAGTTGTCATATTGGTAGCTAAAGGTCTCATCGATGATGCCTTCGATCTTGTTCTCCTTCATCCACTGCATGGACTTGTAGAAAGGGTAGTCCTGCTGCTGAAGGTCCTGGAACTCCAGTTCCTGACCTAAGATCATCTTGTAGAATGCCCGAGTGAAGTAAGAGTCAATGAGCATCCCCTCAGCCAAGGCCTTACCCACGAACCGTCCTATAAACTTCATGTACTGAAGGTGATCTGGGTTGACATAGGACTTAGGATTTGGTTGATAAGTGTTTCCTGAGGAGGATGGCTCAAACAGAGCGTAGCCAGGATTGAAGATCTCCCTGGACAGACACTCGAACCATTCACGTGCAATACCTCCTGCATCATAGCCTGGCTCATCGATGAAGGTCACCTGAATCCTGCCCATCAGCTCCTTGGCTGTCCTACCCATGATCTGGTTATAGGAATCCTGGAAGATATTGGCCCTACTCACCTCCACTGCCAGCCTGTATCTGGCCTCAGCCCTTCTGATCTTCGGGTGCCTCCTAAACAGGAACTTCTTGGTTTCGAAATCCAACAAGTTGGGGAACTTCAGAATTACTCCCAATGGTTCATTCTCCAAAGATCTTCCTTGCTGGTAGAGCTGCTTGATTATCTGGAAGTGCACACTCTTATGCTTCAGAAGGAATCCTTCCAAGTCCTTCAATTCAGTGGGATCGTAAATCCTAAATACCTGGTTCAGGAACTCATTGTAGCTCGGGTTGTATGACGAGATTGCCTGCTCATGGATCTTAGAAAGGTAAGGAAGCTGGGCAAACTTGAATTTCAGAATTCGAGCCAGCAGTTCTATCTTAGGAGGAGCGCTTTAAGGGAAGTGCTCTTCAAACAGAATCCTCATCTGCTTATTTTCCGAAAGCTTCTCCAAATGCTCATAGAACTCTGGTAACAGCTTGTCTTTCTTGATTGATGAAACTATGCGAACTAGTAACTGTTCAGGCAACTCTTCCTGACCTGCTTCCTTTAGTCTTTTCATGATTTCAACGGCAAGAGACTGATTGTAAATGAGGGAAAGGTCGAGCAGTTCGAGCAAAGGATAGTATTTATCGCTGCTTTCTTGTTGGAGTTCCTCGTTCTTCTTGAGCTGATACTTTCCGAATCCTTTGGATGATATTTGCTATTGGAGGAACTTCTCATCTCGATAAGGAGTAGTCTTTAGAACTTCGAAAATGAGGCGCATTACGTTCTCCTTGAACTTCCGAGGATCATTACTAATTTCTTCCTGGCTTACTGTCCATCTATTAAGCTCGAGTTGCTTTTCTTTCTATTTTTCTTCTTCCTGGCTCTCGCATACGATCATTTTCTCTTGCCGACTGAAGTGTTCTTGCCTCAACAGACAGATAAGGGTGGTTATTGCCTGCTCTTGTGTCTTCTTATTTTCCAACAAGAACCTGTACCCAATGACTTTGAAGTTGCTCACCTTCAAGAATACTGACTTGATTAGCTTTTCAGGTAGAGTTTCAGATACTTTGGGGAACAGATCTGCGGACACTTCTGGGAACTTCAAGTTCCTTGTTTCAATTCCCTTGCCTCTATTCATATACTGTTCTTCCTCAAGCCTTTCCTCCTCTTCAAGCATTCTCGATATCTGACGTTGCCTGGCATTTTCGCCTAGGCTCTCATTTAAGGCGGCAAAGTGGCCAGAACTTCAGGAGTGGCCTCCATGAGTAGCTGTGCTCTAAGGGAAGGATCTACTGATGCGAAAAATGCAGCATTGTCAGTTCCTGGATCGTTGGAAGGAGGGACCACTGGCTGGTTAGGATCATTGTTCCCTTCATTCTGTGGTCTCATTCTCTCCTGCTCTCGCATGAAATTGGATATCTGTTCCATCTGCAAGTCCTCAGGTAGAGCATCGAACAACTCTGGGTCGATTCCCACCTCCTGAAGGAATGTCTGAGGGAGACCCAGCATTGTCAGGACTTCCCTCTGTGGCTGCTCAGGTACCATGCCTTCTGGTTTCTCCTCAGGTTCCTGTCCTTGTTCTTCCTTCTTGTCTTCTGCTTTCTCTTCACTCTTCTGTGGCTCTTCCTCCATTTTCTATTGCTGTCCTTCTTGTTCCACCTTTTGCTCAACATCCATTTTTTATGACTGTTTAGGCTCTTCTGGCTTCTATTCACTTTCCTTTAGCTTCTCCTCTTCTGGCTTCTGTTCTTCTTTCTTGTCTTCAGCTTTCATTTCCTCTTCTTTCTTTTATCCTTCTCCTTCTTTCTTTTATCCTTCTCCTTCTTTCTTTTCAGGTACCATTTCACTTTGGTTCTCCTGTTTCTCCTGGTTCTCTACTGGTTGTTCAATGACCGGTTCGACATACTCGTTCAGGTTGCTCATGATTTCATTGACATTGAGTGCTCTGAACTGAGTTTGTGGTTCTTCTTCCTGCTGCCTTCTGCTGAGCAGTCTTTCTATCTGGACCATCACTTCTCCTCCTAAGTGTCCCAGTCTCGAATCCCTGAGCACTTCTCCGATATCTAAGGCCGGCTTGCTCCTGACTTTCTATCCTGGAATGGCCCATGTCCTGTTTCCGAAGTGCAGCCTGTAGATCTGGGCAATCCTCTCCTGGAAGATCCTCGTCTTTGGAGAGTTAAACTCGAGGCAGAAATAAGGTTCCTTGATACTCTGGTTGCAGTTGGGAGGACTCTCCAACTGGATTGGCAGCTTGGGTTCCTCAATGACCGGTTTATTCCCTCCTTCCGGTTTATCGAGTTCTCCATATTGAGGCATTGCCTTCAGGAATTCAGTGATGGTGTCTGATATGTACACTGGTTCCTCTATTTCCTCCTCCCTGATTTCCTTGGGTTCTTCTTCTATCTTTTCCCTCTGTTCCCTTTATACCTCTTCGCTTTCATCCTGCATTTCTGACTCTTCATTGGGGATGACTTCCTGGACTAGCTATGCTTGCTCTTCCGCTCTGACTGGTTCTTGGCTGATTTCTGCCTGATTGGGTTGGAAGGATGCCAGTATGTCCCTCTGTATGTCTGTGAACTCGTTGTTGGTGGTTGGTGGTTGCCTGAGGACCCTGAGTTGCTGTCCCATGTAGTTGTCTTCCTCTTCATCATACTCTTCATCCTGTTCCTCGTCTGGTTCGTCTTCGTTGTCCATTCTGATTTGCCCGTTGCCATAGTCGACGATCGAGTACCTGCCCAGATTGTGCCCGTGTTCCTTCTTGCTCTTCCCTTCATGGATGTCTGCTCCGTAGAATAGTTCCATGGGGATGTACTGCCTTTCAGTTTCGGTCTGCCCTGCCTCGATCACCTTGTACTTCTTCCTGGCTGACAGCTGGTCCAACATCTCCCATTTATGAAGGATATAGAGGCTCTCCGATCGCAGAGCATAGATCACAGGCAGGCACTCAGATGCCCCATCCCAAGTGCTCTTGCTGCCCATGTCCATATTCTCAATCCTTTCAATCAATGTAGACAGTGAACTCTCCAGGTAGTCCTTCAGGCACCCTCTGTTCTCCTTAGAGAAGGCACATTGGGCACTCCTGCTGAACTCCTTAACCTGCGAAAAATAGATAGTCAGGAAAGAACACCAGAAAGGTCGAAGAGGGTGAGTGCCCTCCTGCTCCCTAGTCAAGTACAAGATACACTGAGCCACCACAAATTAGGAGAAGGATCTCACCTTCTACTCTCCCTTCAATCTGAAGAACAGACTATTGTGCAGCATCAGGAACTCAAGGAAGATCACTCCTGCACCCTTGCTCGAAACCACATAAGA
>JALQPE010001516.1:0-19355 GCA_030407315.1 Asparagopsis taxiformis | reverse complement strand
CACTTGACTGCTTTGCACCTAAGATTATAATTGAATAGTTTGAATAGATGTCAAAGTATGACTTAAGGGATAAGATTGCTAGTCGTCACCCTGAGTTTGGGGAGAAGTCCAGACTCATTGACTATTACATGAACTTCGAGTTCCCTGAGAAGCAGAAACACATCAGTGAATGGTGGGAGAAGGTCTTGAGGGACTACCTGATAATATCGAGGAAACTAACCCTAGACCTGAACTAACTTGAAGGAGTGTTTGCCATGCATGGTCTCAAACCCCTCCCTCTGAAGAACCTTCTTCAGCATTATGTGAGTGCAGGGGTGTTCGAGTGGAAGGAGAAGAGACCTCCACCACCTAATAAGAGCTGGTTGAACAAAATGACAGGTATGATATGGAAACAGGAGGAAACAGAGGTAGCCAACCCTAATGACAAACTTATCATGACTGAATTAAGAATGGAGAAGTACAATCAACTCAAACAGTTCATACCCAAGTACTTTGGGAAGGATGTCACCACTGTAGAGCAGGAGACATTCCTAAAGGAAGCAGCCATAGAACTCAATTTAGAGGGGGATATCAGGATGCTGGCCAACACACTCCGGGAAGAAGGACTGATTGTCATCGATCACATTGAAGGCAACAGACCACTAGTACTGTACCATAGGGACACCAAGACACTGCACACCGAAAAGTGGGTATCAGTAGAAAAGACCAAACACCTACTCAACTCCAAAATAGACTACTTCCATGGAAAGATAGAAGACAGGTGCCAGAAAATGGACGAACTGCTCAGGAAGGCCAAAGACTACATCGAGAGAGGAGATAAACAAGGAGCCAAGGTAGTACTGCAGGGGAGGAAACCATATGAAGACAGTCTCAAGAATCTGACACTCAGAAGATAAGCCCTCATCAAGGCACTGCATCAAATAGAGTTCAATGAAATGAACAACGAATCCATAGATGTACTCAAAATAAGCCAAGATGTCATTAGGGAGACCATGACAGACATGGGAGAGTTCGAAGACATGATGTAACTCAATTATAATGCAGAGAAAAACACAAGGAAACCAGGGTAGAACAGGAAATGATGAACCAGAGACTTGAAGGCATGGTCGAAGAGGACAGCAACGATGAAGAAGTAGACCAAATGATGAGAGAACTAGAACAAGACATCAACAGGAGCAGACTAGCAACGACTTCAAGAAGAATGTCAGAGTAGAGCTACCCCAGAAAATGGACATAGAGGAAGGACACCACATGGAGAAAAAAAGGGAAGTCATGTACAACTGATTGAGTTATTTGCTAAAGTATCAGTTCGTGGGTGCTATCAATAGTTTTAAAGTTAAAAGAATGAGGACGAAGGGGAAATCAAAAGATGTATCTTATGCATTGATTAGCTGTTGGAGAGTAAGGACGGTTGGATGTTCTATGACAATGAAGATACTGAGCTCCTTATCGAAGTATCTGCATTGTGTTTTCTCAACTCCGGAAGTCGGAGACTCAATAGCTCCCCTAACTGTGTTTAAAGAGGACCTTTCTCTGATTTTAATATTGTTTTATGGTAAAGTGGTGATAGTGCTGATAGATGCATGTATCACATAAAAATCTTGTTAATTAGGTTGTGGTCTTCCTTTGCATTCCAGATTTTGTCAATTTCGGTCTTCATTTTGATAAGGGTGCTCCTCTTGGATGACTTGCTGTGCTCTTCAATGTTGCTGATCATGTTCTCCTTTTAACACAGTTCCCCCATCAGTGCTGAGAAGGATATGGTTGTAAAGAAGTCCTCAGGGTCGCTCTTCATTGAGTCACTGCTGTAATTTTTTTGCATTCTTATTCCAATCTCAACGGAATTATTATATAGAAGGCTATTGAATAAATAACGACGAACAATGAATAGTTAACCAACAACAAACATTAATACTCACTCGAGTCTATCCTCACTGAGCTGCCCGTGAGTATAATACTAGTACATCTGAGTACCATGTAGATGCTTCCTGATTACCCTTATCCAGTCCTTCTCTTCCTGAACTTGGCTCTCAGGTACCTTGATGAGCAGTTTCTGTACGAACTCCCTGAACACAGCAATCATATCCCTTTTTTGATCATTCTGCTGTGCAATGATATGCCTTTCCAGCTTATCGAGTACATAGCAGTCCTCTATGCCTATTTTGGTTCCGACTATCTGCATCTCTGGTATATCGACCACTAACCTGAATATGTCTCCTGATTCTGCTTCGTACTCCTTGACCAGTTCTTTTTAGAATGCTGCTTTGACTTTCTTGAGTCTCTTTTCTGACCCCCAGACACCGATCAGCATCGGCATGGGTGATGCAAAGAATTCAGAGTGGGCGGTGGTGAGTGTTCCTTGCATAATTGGGTAGATGTATTTCAGTGGTTTCATCATTTCAAATAGATCCAGCATTACTTCGGAGATGAGGTGCTTCTCCTCCTTGCTTCCAAGCAGGATGACCTTCTCCTCCTTAACAATGAAGTAGAACATCGCCACCAACAGGTTGACATGGTTGAAGGTGTTGTAGGAGAGGAGGGGAGATGTAATGTAGAAGTTCTCAGTACTATAGCTCATGGGTTTGGATTCCTTAAGATAGCCTTCGGAAGGAAGGATCGACAGTATTTGGGGTTAACAGTCCTTGAAACTGGCCTTCACTTTATAACAGTCAACTTCCTCGACTTGACCTATGCTGGTCAGCCTCCCTTCGAATGCCTTGCTCCTCACTCTCTTCATTATCAGGTTAATTTCTTCAGTATCAACGAGGCCATCAAACACAAAGCAATAGTACCGGTCACATGTGAAGTAATTCAACCCGATACTCATGATCTACTCGGTTTCAAAGATGTATGTATATCGACATTGGTCCTCCTGAAATGATGGCAGGATGACAGGCTTAGAAACTGGAGCCGGGTTGGATGTCAGTTTGTGGATGGCTGTCATTGAAGGTGTCTTCTCCTTAGGCTGTACATGGTCCTTGGTCGATGAAAATACCAGATCCAGAATAGCCTTCCGAGATGTCTTCTCACTCTTGGCAGGCTCAGGTCCACAGATCTCATATGCGTTATTGTCATTATCGAAGTCCAGAGCATAGAAGTCGAGTAACTTGACCATTCCAGGTTTCTTTATATAGCTCAATCGAGCTGGGATAGTTCCTCTCTCTCTTCCTCCTTCTTCGATTCGTCTGCTTCCTATATTGGTTGCTCATGATCTTCATTGGAGACACCTAGTTCCTTGTCAATCAAATCCACCAGTTTCTGGAGCTCTACTCTGAAGACCAATCCTGAATAAAACTGATTGCTCTTCACAGTGCCCTCAGAATCACTGGTGTACTTCTGCAGAACTTCCCGAATATGATTCAGTAGAGCTAATGGGTACTATTTAGTCAAATGCTTCTCAATGGGTGCCTACATTTTGGTTCTTAAACAGACAGTTTTGATTATATTGCTCAGATAAGATATTGGTTCATAATGGAGTCACTAAAGTAGCCTCCAAATAATAATCATCCCCTCGAAGCCTAGGGAGAAATACTGGAGTTCGAGGTGCCCTATGGGGAAGTAACACTCAAGTTCAAGTTTAAAGGAGTTAAGCTACTGATTAAGGGGACCTTTAACACTGCTCATTCATCAACCACATCAAGGATCAATTTCTTTGCGAGAGTATCCTTAAGTCATTCAGGGAAGACATTCCATGGTATGGGCTAAGCAGGAATGCCACCCAAGAAACCTGGGTGCTACTTAGCTGATCTCAAGGATTGCCTTAATTTTGGGCAAGCATTAAAGGATAGAATTAAAAGCAAGTAAGAGCAAGATATCGCACCTTCCAAGGAATAGTTCATCAAGAAATATACACATAGTGGGAAGTATTTTGGAGTTCTGCTTGAAGAGAAACACTCGAATATTCTATGTCATGCTGTCAACTTAATTCAAGAAATCACAGATCCTGAGTTCAGAGCAGGGAAATGCGCCACTGAATACGCTTTGTTCGACCTTTGGAGCTCTTTATGCGGTGCAGAGCTATGCTCGTCGATATTTAACTCACCTATCAATGCTACTTAGGACTATTATGGCTTCTATACTATCTCTCACTCGAGTGACGATGAAATGATCGAGAAAGCCAAGGAGGCCATTCAATTACTTAATTTCTAAAAATCAAGTTTAATAACTAGCCAATGAAATTGGTGGAGCTCCTACTAAAATTCCATTCGTTAAATCTGGGCAAGAAATGGATTATCGACCTCAATAGCTCTTGGTAACCTTCGGACTGGGACATCTTCTACCCTATTTTAATTAAACAAGAATCTGGTTTTATTGAGAGGATTTTGTACTTGGAACAACCATTCAAGATCAACTTAACTGAAAACGAGGCAGAGTATTGGCAGAAAATTAAAACCCAATCTCCTATCAAGATAGTTGCTGATGAGTCCTTTTCCACCATATCAGACATTCCGAAGGTCCTTCGATTTTCACATGGGGCGAATATAAAGAGTGAAAAGACAGGAGGGCTCATAAACTCATTAAATGCTGCCATTTAATCTAAGGAGCAAGGACTCGAAGTTATGTTCGGATGCATGGTTAGTACTCAACTATCATGCTCTCAGTGTTTTCAGTTGAGGCCCTTCGCTCAATACTATGATATTGATGGTTCATTATTGATATCGAAGCCAGCTCTCGAAGGAGGATTTCGACGATAGGAGGGTGGAAAGGTCATATCAATAGGAAAGCCTGGTTTAGGTTTCCCTCAAACTCTGTATGAAGGGTTCTGATTTGTCTCTAGATTTGAATAACTTCCCCTTATTTCCTTCATTTTGATACGATTGATATAGGAAATGACTCAATGAGGCATGATTAGTGGTAATCGGTGCTGACAGGTCGCTTTTTCTCCTTAATTGGTGAATTTAGTATTTGAATTTTCCCCAATGTGCTTCGTTATTTTCTCACCAAACGATCAAAAAGGATAAAATCAAGCATTTTAGACGCAATGCTGTTGCTGAGGTATGTAAAAGATAACGGAAATGGATATTCCTTCGGAGCTTTGAATTCAAGCAATGAGTGTAAAAAAGAGGGAATAATAATGGAGAGTGAACCTGTGTGAAAATATAACTAAAGAGACTTTGAGTAAAGCATTATCTAAATTGGAAAGCCAAAGATGCATGAAAGAGAGATGGGAAGGTTTAAGGGAGAAAATTTGAAGGACGACTTGATCTTCCACAGGTATTAATTCGGGTAGAGTAAAACCATTTCTATAATATATTTAGCTGGCAGTTAGGTTCGAATCGGATGGAGGAGGACAATTTCTACATGGTTTACTACAGTGATGAGTCAGGTAGTCTTTCTGGGTCCCAAGCAGGAAGTTGCTCTACTTCCGTGAAATAAAATTAAACTGGTGCTCAGAACCCTCCCAAGACCCAGAAGATCAAAAAAGCGCCGAAGAAGGCTCCTCGGAAGCCTCGAGGAGAGAGGACATCTGGGAAGTGGACTGACGACGACAGGAGTCGATATGCCAAATTCTATCTCCAATAATACATCAAATATCCCTTTATTGGAGTTTCATGGGAACGGTGGAAGCCAGACAATGTCTTCCCCAGAATGGCTGAATACATCGGTTCCAAGGTCCAAAAACAGGTCAAATCCTTTGACGAAAGGATGAAGAATTAATACTTCCACCGCCAGAAGAAAGATATTCTTGAGTTTGCCCTTGAGAAACTGAACCAGATCAAGAATTCAGATCCAGAGGCAGCCACACTGTTGAAGGAGTATGAACTGAAGAAAGGTGAGCCATCCAAACATATGATTCTCATCGAAGAGCGTCAGAAGAAGGCCCTCGCCTTGGATAAGAAGATTCAGGAGCTCGATGAGCTCATGAAGACCATTAAACAATGACTGATTTATTCAAACTATATTGATCATTAAATATTCAATATTTTAATGGTTCCTGAATATATGGATTTAACTATCATGAGAGTACAGTTTCGAAGATGTACTGAACTTCGAGAGGACCATCCTCAGGCATATCAGTGCAGTGTACTGCATTGAGAACTCTGTCCGATCCAAATTTAGCTCTAAGAGTATCTGGCTCGAGTTTCCTGGCAATATCTGGATCAAAGGGACCAACAAACTGCCTGAAACTCTCGACTGCATTTTCCTGTCTGACTTCTAGGGCGATGGCTGGACCTGAGCCAGTTGTTCGATCATTCTCTTGCATTCAGGCAGGAACTTGTACACTTGGTAGAACTCTTCTGCGACTGCAGCATCCAGGAACACCATCTGCATGGCTGATATTTCGTATCCTGCTTCCAGTATGCTATCGATGACTGCTCCTGCCTTCTTGTTCTTGATGATATGGGGTTTGATGATGCAGAGAGTGCAGTTGCTCAGGTAAGGCTGTGACTAAGTATCTCTCCATGTTTTACTTTTAGAGGGGACTTGGATGAGAATACCTGGTAGAGTTCTCTCTCAACTGACTCACTGCTGTCACTTCCATGGCAGGCATTTTTCCGGCCATCCTCTCCGAACTGAGCCCTAATTGAATTGGGTGCTTCTTGTCTGGCTGTTTCTGAGTTGGTGGGTCCTAGGAGCTGCCTCCATTTAGCAATAGCATCAGGTGCAACCAGTTCCATCCCTACTGCCAAATCTGATGTCATGAACTCAACCAGTCCTGAGAAGAATGGTTTCCCTCTATGCTCAGCATAGAAATTCTCAGCATCTTGGGTCCGGAACCTGAACATCTTGAGGTTAGATATGGTGAAATTCTGCTCCACAATGGAGACTATCTTGCCAATGTTCATGTAGGCATTGGGTTTGATCATACCATAAGTCCTATATCAATGATGAGGGTACTTGTTCAGGACAGTCTTGCCTCCCAATAGTTCCTTCCTGGTGAAATCATCACCGAAGTCAACGATCTTGAGTTGCCGGCTGTAGCAGACCAGGATGTTCCCGATGTACAGGTCCTGGAGAGTGATTTCGGGATATGCAATCTTCTTGAGGAATATCTTGTGGTTTTTGATGTCATACTATGCTCAAATCAGGGGTACCATCTCGATGTTGTTGTTCGGAAGGTAGAAGTTGAAGTAGAACTGTTTGATGAGGGATGCTGCTGGGTCAAACCACTCCACAATCAACACATACTTCTTCTCGGACATAGGGGCGCAGTTATACTTTTATTTTTATTTACAACGACCCACTGATGGATATCCCACCGGTTGACCAGCCATAAAAGAAATATCTGGGTATCTCCTCCAGTAATATACTTGGTTTATATTTATTTCTCCCTTATTTACTCACCGATGATAAAACGAGAATCATAGATTGCGGACTTCCATCCCAGCTGCAAAATAGAGGAATGCACCCTGTCCAACGAACACTTGCTCAGGCTCACACTCATAGAGGCTAAACCCCTGCTCATTGACAAGTATACTTTAAGTTAGTCAGATTGCAGCATATGACGAAGGAGTAACGAGTCTCAACAACAACCATTCACTGTCCTGAAGTCGTACAGCATCTACGTCGGACATTTAGGAAGTTGGATTTATCAAAACCATCAAAGGTGGCTTAATTCAGTGAGCTAGCCAAGTTTGGTTTAGATACTAAAGGCTGTCATTTAAAATTAGGGGAGAATACTAGTGTCAATCTGGACACCTTTTGCAGGAGGCTGGTTCTAACCTCCTACAACGACTACCTGGATAGTATTGGCTTTGAGGAAAATCTCATCGAGAACCCAAAGTAGCTTCTTGAGTATGTGACTTCTTGTTTGGATCCGGAATGGTCAGATATCAAGATCAAATAAATACTGGAAGCGGGTAAGCCAGGAGAAGAAGTAGCTACTATGGTTGCAGATGCCTTATCTATGGTTATGCTATCCAAGATTCTATCATCCTACTTCACAAAGGAGCTCTTGATGAGAATACTGATTTCAAAAGAAAGTACAAATAAACTAGACAGGCACAGAAAGAAAGAGTATACAGCAACCTGGAAGTGCCTCTCAGAAGAAAGCAAGATTAAGATGCTATACTTGGGGAGGTGTGACATCAAAGAACTATTCCATCAACTATGTGACCAGAAACTACTCATTCCAGCTCCAGATGATATAGAAAAATAAATAATCGAGCTTCTGAATTCAGAGAAACTCAACTTATACCACAGAATCACCAACAGTAGACTAGACAAAGTGTCTATATTGCTTGAAGACTACCATTAACTCCTATTCATGGCTTGGAAGGAGGAAGCCACCAGAAAAAGATAAAGAAAAGCCCATCGAAGAAAGAAAAAGAGAAGCACACAAAGAGACAGAAACAAGAGTCTTGGAGCTGAGTCCAATTAAACTAACTAAACTGACAACTTTGAGGAGATGCTCCTTGATGTCGAAGATCTAGCAAGGCGGAAAATATCAGCAGACATAATAGCCTTCTAGGATAGAGTATCTGAAGAAGCCAATAGCGTGTTTGACAGGAGAGTTGAGGCCTATAGTCGATTAGAGTATCTCCTTAATACCTACTTTGGGAGTGTATTGTATTTATTTGGGAGCTGTGCCTGTGGATTGACTGTGGAGAGCAGTGACATCGATGTTGCTATCGATGAAGAATTTCTGAACCATTTCAGCTATGCTCCTGAGAGTAAGAGAGTCAGTGTGGCACTTGAACATCTAGCATAGAATTTGAAGCTTCGTCCATGGGTGAAGAATCTGAAACTCATCAGTACAGCCCAGATTCCCATTATCACTTTAGTTATCGACACTTCAATCCCTATGGTTGAAGCATTTATGACTGAAGATTGGTTTTCTCGTCTGAATTCAGTTGAGAATAAAGGGGATGTGACCGTAGATCTAACAGTTCAAGCATTAAATGAGGCATTTGGCCCTATTCATTTAGGAGTTGCTTCAACTTTAAAGCTGCAGTCATGGCTGAGTCAATACTAACGACTGCATTAGATAGCCATTACTCTTAAGTAGTATTTAACCGTGAAATCTCTCAACAACACCTATAAAGGAGGGCTCAAGACATATTCGCTTGTCGTGCTGATCATAGCTTATTTGAAGAGAGAGAAGCTCGAACATTAATCTTCAGTTGCGGTCATCCTTCATGGTTTGACCAAGTTTTATGGGTTCGAGTTCGATGAGGAGAAATACGGGATAGATATCACTCTCCAGTAAGGCTGCTTCTATGAAAAGTAGACTCGTCATGAGAGCTCAGCACCTCTAGAAATCAAAGATCCAATCAATGGCAAGATAATGACGAGAAGCTGCTATTCTTTTGGATCAATCAAGAAACTGATGAGAGAAATACATGAGAACTGCTTCGAGAAGACAAAACTCTAAATTGAGAGTTTCTGCCATGGTCTCAATCCAAAGGTCAGAAGGATGACCAATGAGGAAATTCTGGCATCGTTCAATGAAGCATTCCCAGAAAACAGGTTCATTGGAATGCTGAGAGGACTCTCTACTTGATATTTATCTGTGTATATTTGGGGCAAGTCTCATTATATTATGTGGAGCAAAGAGCTAAGCAACAAAATAGTCGAAAGGAAGATCAAGAGACAAGTATCACCTCAGATATGAAGGACTTACTGAACAGTCGTAAAAGGGTCAGCACCATGGAATCCTACATAAAAATGGAGGAACCCAAGACCACTGTGTACTCTATTCTGCTCAAGCAAAGGAGATAAAAACTCAGGACAGGTTGAATACAGCTAATGCTTAGAACAGAATGAGGAACTCAAAGCCGAAAATAGAAAGTTTATTGACCGGTTAGGAGGAGTCCATCGAAGGGAAAGCATCTATTCAGTTAAAAGCTAACCGAAGCTCCACTTACGGTCTCGAAGCACTGAACTAAAAAGAAACATCAAAATCGAGAATAAAGTACTCGAATATGACATAGCAGAAGCTACTCAAGAGCATCATTGCCACAAAATCTGGATATAGAAAATACAATATTGGAAAAAGAAGGGTCAGTACTGACTGCGACTTAGTTTCTCAGAGCAACTCTCGTACAATGTACTTATCTAATCTTACTCTAGCCTATCTCGCTCTAAGAGTTTATTGGGACTGTCTCCTGTTCCTAAATCTTCTTCAGTTTCGACCCATATCCGGATTCCTAGTCTTGGATGTCAGCCTTCCCCAATATCACCTTTTCGTCGTCCCTAATTTTCTACTATTGCCTAACCCTCTACTATCCTGATTGATGGTAAGGAGTTCTCCTTGATATCGACTTGAGTGTGTTTATTCCTTTTATTGTCGGCTATTAATTATACTGAAATAAAATTGGATAACTGATGTGGAACCTGAAGACCAACAGCCGGATCCTGGATCGAAGGATGAAGGAGGAAGCACACCAGAGGCACTTGAACAACTTGAGGAATGTGAAGTCAACCCTCAACAACAGCACTCCTCAGAAGTTCGACTTCCTGAACACCCGTCCCAAGGCCAAACTGACCGAGTTCTGTACTGTCACCGTTATTCAGAAAGGCAACGACGCATCGAAACCAATAACACCATCCTTGTCGAGAAGATGTTGTCAGCCCAAAGTAGTGTGAAGAAGAGGGATAGCAGTGTGTACTTCAAAGACTCCCTGAACAACACCTTCAACCGGAAGAAAGACAGGGAAATAGACTTCGAAAACCAGGTAAGGCATCATTGAAAGTAGACATTCGTGAAGAGACTCCAGAATGCCACATCCCAATATAGTCAGACCCAGATATGGAAGACCTCCAGGAAGTACATGGAATTCAAGCAGAAAATGGCCAACTCGAGGATGGATCCCTGGTACGATATGGAGCAACCCAGGAAGTTTAATGAGAGACCTGTCAGTGCTAAAAGGTGATCTTAATTTAATTCTTATATTCCTTATTTCGGAGAAGAAATCAAAGCAGGCACATGAGACCGAGTCTGGGTGGGCCAGTGAAGATCAAGAACCTGATCAAACATGAAGCCTCATTCAACGATGATTTATACAAGGAGTCACTCGAAGCTAATCAGAGGGTGGAGTGCAACATCAAGAGGAACCTCAGACTCATGATACTTAAGAACATCGACTGGAGGAGCAGGCAGATCATCAGCAGGAAACGACCATCCAACTCAGAGAACAGGAACACAGACAGAAATGGCAATGAAGTGGTTAGGTCCTCACAGTTCAAAGTGGCCAGGAGATGAATCCCAAATCAACGGCAGGCATCCTGGTGACTAACCGGTAGATGCTGTCATTACCTCCATTAGGGTTCTCCTTCCCTGGAGCGTATTCTTGGTGCAGAATAGAAATATTAATTAATTAATCAATAATCAGATTATTTCTCACCATATTCTCAATTCATATTATATTAAACTAAAGCAATGAGCAAGATCAACAGCGATTTCCTCAAGAAATCGATAAACGAGATCGTCACTACCCGCAAGCAGAGAAAGTTCCTGGAGACCGTTGAACTTCAGGTAGGCCTCCGTGATTACGACCCCGATAAACGTTTCAATGGTTCAGTGAGACTACCTAACAAGGCTCACAACAAGATCAAAGTACTAGGTGCGAATAACAAAGGTGTGCGTGTTGGCCAACGCTGTCCACATTGCTGAGTGCCAGGAGCTCAAAGTGCCCTTCATTGACGTTGACGGTCTGAAGGCCTTCAACAAGGAGAAGCCTAAAATTAAGAAGTGGGCCAAGAAATTCGACGTCCTGATTGCCTCAGAGAGTGTGTCGAAGCAGGTGACCAAACTGCTCGGCAACGTGCTCGTGAAGATGAACAAGTACCCCATTGCCATGGCTGATGGAGAGAAGGTGAAGTCCAAGATCGACGAAGTGAAGCACACCGTCAAGTTCCAGTCCAAGAAGGCCTCCTGCCTCGGAACCGCCATCGCCAACGTCGAGCACAGTGAAGAAGAAATCAGGCAGAACCTGACCATGGCTATTAACTTCCTGGTCTCCCTCATGAAGAAGGGATGGCAAAATGTTGGAACACTCCACATCAAGACCTCCATGGGCAAGTCCATCAAGATCTTCGGCTGATACACGATCCTATTTAAACATCAATATTACTCAACACTCACTCACTATCATCAGACAATCAGAGAGTCCAATACTCATGTCATCTATCATCAATATCACTCATATCAATCTCCTTAGTCAAAGAGTTACAGTCACTGTCAAAGAGTTAGCCTTAATCAAAGACATATCTTAATCAAAGAGTATTTCCATTATTCATCATTGTGTTTATTTTCTGAGTGAATATGATCATAGTTATTTTCTGATTAGGTGCCATCCCTCAGACATGTTTGCCTAGATGATTCACTACATGCAGTGGATAGTCCCTATTGCTACAGTTGTGGGTATTTCGACTACTGTGTGTATCATCCACTTGACCGGTTTGCTTGAACTGGATTTCACTGTCGACAAGAAGGGTCTCTTATCCATCCTGTTTTTGATAATCATTTACCAGGCACTCATCACCCTCATCATCAAGAATTACAGAGCCATCATTGGGGAGAAGGTGGCCAAGCTGTCATTCACAGGGAGAGTGACAAGGAAGAGTACACGAACACACTCAGGGATACCACTAGAGCATCCCTTAACCATATTGAACAACAGGAAAAATTCAAGCAGTGGAAACTAGACAAGACAAGGAAACAGGAGAGAACATAGTCTATGAGTATGAGGTCATCGACTCAGAGTCAGACCGGGATGACATTGAGGAAATCAACTGCCACCAGTTAGCCACCACCAAGAAGATCTTCTGAGTGCCTTTATTCGATATTACCTTATTCTTATTCTATTAGGTATTCAGAATTGATTCATTTAAATGGAGGACATGGAAAATACTGGCAGGAACATCAGCATCATCGAGGAAAGGGACAAAATAGGGTCCAGTCCATTCTATGTTTCCCCCAAACGACTGCATCGGCATGGGGAAAGCCAAGAATTCTCCTAAAGCGAAATCAGGATCCAGATCAAGTCAGAACTAGCCAGCTAGAACTGCTCAAGACTGTTCAATGACAAAGATATGGCACATAGTCAAGACAGCGGAGGGTTCGGAAGCACCTCAGAGTACTATAGGATGGCCAACATACTGATATGCATCATGTACGCACTAGGGTCAACACAGTCACAACCACAACCATTCAACATATACCACGGAATAGACATAGCAGGCAACGTACTGGCAGGGGTACTCGTTGGGGTATCTTTCTTCAAGAACAAGTGCTGGATTAACCTGTGTGACTGTTTCCATATTTATGGAATAATATGCACAATAGCCTTTCAGATAAATACAAACTACAGCTTCCTACCCTTCCTCAACGCACTCAGACTCATCAGACTGATTTCAATCATGCTAATCTGGAGCAAATTTAGCCAAATTGTCTAAGTTATGAAGGAATTGCTCCTGAAGACTTCGAAAATGATCGTAGCCTTCGTTATTGTACTATCGGTTTTTGGACTTATGTGTGGGTTCTTGTTGGCTTCAGGGGAGACTTTTCGATGCAGAGAAACATCGAAGCCTCATCAAAACTGGTGGCCAGCAGTCAGTGATACTTTATGCGGTAACCAAGGATGCCCAGAGGGGGCATTCTGCAGGAGCCCCAAGCAATATGGGCTTGAATTAAGTGCCTCATAGTTATTTCCTGAGAGGCAACTATACGAAGGCACCATCACTTTCGAGTACTTTGGAGACACTGCAACAGCTCTGTTTGAAGTTATATCATTGAACAGATGGACTGAGGTCACTTCACTCATCTTCAACATATACAACCCTGCAATTATGGTCATATTAATTGGAATCGCAGTGTTCCTGAGCAGATTTGTACTAAGTCTGATCGTTGTCAGATTCTTCGACTTCCAAAGAGACGATGTCAACATGAAGGCGGAGGAGGAGAGACGACAAAGATAATTAAATGGAGGCTATGGCTCTACTCCATAGAAAGATGGTATCATTGAATAACCACAAACTGAAACTCAATGTTCTATTCTCAAGAACAGAGTCATGAAGGTTGGATGGTGTACGCTTTACTTAACCCATATTACCCTTGTATCGATGTTCGGGTACCTTGATGCTACCACGAATCAGACAGTCGGTATTGCATTGGGAGTCGTATTCATCCTTTGGAGTTTTTACATGGCCTTCCAAATTTATGACAAACTCTTCAACGATGAGGCAGGAGAGGACTTCATGATAGAACTGCCTATCTACTTGTTCTCATTAGCTGATTATGCGTATAGAGTGTGCTCAGGATAGTTACTATTCGAAAATCCAAGTCCTTTGACACCTATTGCTCAAGCCTTAGTTGTGCTGAGACTATTCTATATGCTATCTTACATCGATATTAGCATTCAGATCACCCGTAGAGTACGTAAACTGGTCCCTATGCTTACAACTGTTCTTAAATGCCTTCCTTTTCTCTTTGTAACCATTCTTATTTGTGGATTTCTGGCATTATACTCCTATGACTGTCAGGATAATGAAGAATCTGAGTATTAGGCACTTAAGCAAGTGAATTATGCATTGTTCGGTTTTACCCAACGATCTTGGACAGTAGGCATTATCAAAAACCTATCCCAATCTAACTATGATTTTGAAAGTGTTTTCAGAGCAGAGATGCTTGCTGCTCTTAGTTTCTTTGCTGACTTGACATTCCTTCCTTTCGTTATTGGAGCAGCTATCGCACTTAATGTCGAAACTTCACTCGAATTAACCTAAAGAAAAGAAAAGGAAGCTAATAGGCTTAGTCGTAAGCCTAGTCTCCTTCTAAGCTGTGAGATTACCCCTGAATCTGATGGTCTTTCCAACTAACCCTACTTTACATCGCCTAACTCCTGTTTCTTTCTTTCCGAGGACAATTGCATCCGCTCTTTGATCACTTCTCTCATTAACAACTAAAAGTACACTGATTTCTACTTTTACTTTGTGACTCTCTATTGCATCTATGTGTTCCTTGGCCCTGAACTGCTGAGTGAGGGTGCCTTTGAGGGTGGCAGCATGATTTTGGATGTTCTATTTGCTCTGACAATGCTCCTTGAAATGATATCCAAAGGAGTATTCGGCAAGGACTCCTATACTGAAAATAGAGTGCTACCTATCATCCATATTCTGCTCACCATCTTCATTGAGATTAACTGGATAGCAGGATGCCTTCCTGAACTGATGAGACTGGCCCAGTTCTCTCGATTCTTCATTTGGTGCAATCTGATGGAGAGTTCGAAGGCTCTCCTTCAGGATTTAGGTAAGTCAATGGGAGATATCGTTAAGTATCTTTTTATGGTGGCTATCTGTGTGCTCTTCTTCACTGTGCTGATGCTGATTCCCCAATCTGAAATGTACCCAATGAACCCATCTATGGCTCTGTTCGGAGCATTCAAGACCAGTTTCATCATACTTGCCTCTAAAGGGTGGAACTGGAGTGACCTTATGCTCGACGACAATAGTTTCAAATGTGAAGTGTTTAAGTTCTTCATTGTCCTTTCATCCTTCATCATTGAAGTCGCCATTAGCTACTCCCTTACTGTATTCCTCCTTTCCAACTTCTATCGATATCGATTTCAGGAAGATCAGGAACAGTACCCAAATTAAGATAGGAAGTACATCCAAAAGAAGAAGATATAAGAACACATTCTGACCATGGAACCTTCAGTTAATATGGAGGAGCTAGCCAAGAAGGAATACCCATAATGGACACTCATCTTCACCAGTCAAGGATACAGGTGCTCACTCATCATCTTAGATGTTGTTGGTCTGCTGATGACTCTCCCTCAAATGTTTGATCAGGACACCTAATCAAGAATAACATTGGCCGGATTTGCCTTCCTGGCATTCACTCTCCAAACTGCATTCTTTATTTGCTAGGCTTACGTGTATGGAACTGAAAGGAAGTACTTCTGGGTGGACTTATCTCTTACCTTCATTGCTACTCCTGGAGTATTCATTACATTTGTGCCTCTTCATCTCTACTCTACTAACTCTTCTGGTTTCCGCAGTTTTCTGTTCTTCCTTAACTCTATGGCATGTATCCGATTCTTCAGGATTCTGACAAGGGTTGAATTCTTAAGACCTATCATGAGTAAGTGTTGGGAGATATTCAATTAGTTATTGGGTCTCCTCATACTGTTCCTTGGATGTGTCGTCTTTGTTTGCATCGGATTGCAGGATATCCTGTCACCCTATTCAGATGAGTTCGATAGCACCTCTTATGCCTTAAACTCGGCTTTGATGGGAATCTATGGAGGGTCCATCTATAAACAGATATTCAGGGATGACATTCCTGAAGCTATCAGTACTCTGATCCTCATCGTTGTCTCTCTTTCCGCTCTATTCATGAAGAATCTGATGCTGTCAATGGTCATCTGCACATTGAATGATTCTGACAGCTCCTAACTGGCTGTGTTCAAGAGAAGGGTGCAGTGCTTCCCATCTAAAGTCTGGAATAAATTCGATCCCTAAGGACGAGGGCTCACATCATACAGGAACATCCTATACTTTTCACGAGCCATCCTTCCCTATTTCTCAGTTTCAAGAGTACATTTCATCTCATTTAGGAAGTAGCCAAGACCTATGAACAGAGAGAACAACTGTTCTCCAACATGCAGATGCCTGTGTACGAGTACCACGATCCAGAAGAAGATGAAGATTCAACACAAAATCTGAGGGAAAAACTCAGATGCAGAGACCAGAAGAAAAGGAAATTAGTCATCCTGTACAGGATACACTCCACTACTTCAGTCAACTCACAGATGCATACGAAAAACACTTCAAGGATGACCCATCCTTAGAAAAACTGAGTTTCTTAACGGTAAATGAGGAGTGGAATGCTCGATCATACAAAGCAGGACCAAAAGGCATCAAGAAGACCAACTTAACAACCAAGAAAGTCTTATATGCCCATCGCCGACTCCCTTCCCTCCGTACCAAACTGACCAAAGCCAGACAACAGCTGGCCTTCCCTAATAAAAAGAAGAGCCAGTGAGCATTGATATTTTTACTATTGATTTCAGAGAATGCAAATATAAATCAATGGAATATTGCTTTCTTTAATTGTCTATTCTGTTGCCTCAACTTCTCTATTTTGGATTGCACATCGAGGTCAGATCCCTTTCTATCATGCTTCGGACTGTGTCTTGAGTATGGCTTATCCTTTGAATGGTGACTGCTGCTGCCAAAATGATGCTACTCTCGTTCGAATTAGGTATATCTTCCGATGTCTGAGCTTTTTTTCGAGTATAAATCTGGGATCAGTGATGAGTCTCCCTCTTTTTGCATGACTCCAATCTCGGATACTGGTTTTGAGAGTGGCTTTTGAATGTACACTTTGCTGTCAGAGTCTTCTACCATATCTCGAGAGGTGTGAGTGGCTATTCTCTTATATGAGGGACCTGAAGTTGTCTTCTTGACTTTCCATAGATCCTTATAGTTTTCTTCACTGCTGTTCTCCTTTAGAATCTTGACTTCCAAGGGTGTATGGTAGTGGGCAATAGGTTCAGTTTAAAATTTGGATTTGCGAGATACGTATTGCAGTTCATGGTTTTCTCTTTCCAAGTCGATGTAGGACTGCTTCACATTCTCAAGTTCTGATCGAAGGTTCCTGATAACTTGCTTTAATTAACCCTTCTCTGTGTCATCATATGTTTTGCTGAGAATGTGACTTGTTCTTTTCTTGTTAAATCGACCATGGATGGATCCTGCACTCTGTGATGATTGGAACTCCAGTTCTTGAACTCTCTTCAGATAGCCTTTAACAGTCTTCTTTGCCTCCTTATTTTCCTGCTGTAAAACCCGAATGGCATCTTCTCTTTCCTTGACTTCAATATTCAATCCTGAAACTTCGTTTTCTAGGTCGCTTATTCTAATCCTGAGCAGTTCGAACTCCTAAGTGTCAGCTGCCATAGTTCTCAGTTGCTCCACCATATTCTGAGACTTATCAAGGCTAGATTGAAGGAAGTTAATCTTCTTGTTGTATGCTTGAGTCAGATTCTGGAGCTCTGTGTTCTTAGACTCGATGATGGCAGCATACTTGTCATTCTGGGACATCCTCTCCTCATCTAATTCAATCAATCCCTTCTCCAGTTCATTTAAGCTCTCAGCCCTTTTCTCAAGCAGAATGTTCTTTTCCTCTATTTCATCGGTCAGATCGTGTACTCTGGTCTTGTAGTTCTTGATTTCCCTGTCTTTATTCAGTAGTTTCTTCTCTGTTTCTTCCATTTCTTTCTCCACCTTCTTGAGCTTGGTGAGGTTATCGATGACTTGTTTGTTGCTTGATGTCTCTAGTTCCTTCATCTTGATTTCGAGTCTGTTCTTTTCCTTCTCGAACTTGCTCCTTTCTTCCTTGAGGTCTGCTATTTCATTGGTGAACTTCCTCATTTGCTGTGTGTCCTGTGACCGTTTCATATCTATCTCGTTCTTTTTGAATGTTTCCATTTCCTTGGTAAACTTGGCTTTCTGTTCCTTGTCTTTTTTGAGTGTCTCTTCCTTTAGATCCTGATACTTTTTGCTGAGTGTTTGAAACTCTTCTTCATGCTGTCTCTTCAGTTCCCCTATTATCTTCTTGTTTTTCTCTGTTTCTGTGTTCTGTGAGTTGATGAGGTCTGTGATTATTCTGTTCTCATTGGCCAGACTGTCCCTTTCTAGTGTCATTTCTTGGTACTGGCATTGTAGCCTCAAGTACTCTTCTTTGCTGATTTTGGCATCGCTTTAATCCAGGTTGCTCCTGCTGTTGCTCCTTAGGTAGCTTATTTCTCTTCCGGATGACTCCCTGATGACATCTAGTTCTTTTTGGACTGTACTGAGTTCGTTGGTCTTTTTGATGAGTTCTTGTTCGTAGTTGTTGATGATTTGTTGTTTATCTTTTCTGCTTGTTGTCTTTAATCCTGTATGGCTTTCCTTTCCCTCTCCAGTCTTTCCCTTAATACTGATACTTGGCTGTTGGTTGAGTACTTGAGTGGGTGGTCTTCGTTGCCCCCTGTGTGTCTCCTGAGTTCTTCGTTTTCGTATCTGAGTTGGTTGAGTTCTTCCTCTTTGTTGGCGATGTCCTATTCCTTCCTTTCCAGCAGGTTGGTCAGGTTATCCAGTTATTTGCACCCCTCCAACAGGATGACCTTCTCCTCCTATAGTCTCTTGATCTCGTGTCTGTACTGAAAGAGTTCCTGGCTAGATGGGTTTGTGTTGTTCAGGTTACCACTCCTCTCATGCATTGATTGGATCTATCGAGTCAATTCCTAGACCTGCTACTCCAAAATCTGGGCCTAACGACACCGAGACTCAGTCTCATGCTACAAACCATTGATATACTCACGCAACAAGGCATTCTCCTTCTATAACTCCTACCGGTTCATCCAGAAAGCACTTCGATTAAGTTCAAATTATAATTATATTCCAATATCCATGAAGATAATATA
>JALQPE010001515.1:0-14376 GCA_030407315.1 Asparagopsis taxiformis | reverse complement strand
CTGCAGTCACGGCAGCGGCAGCAACAATCGCAGTGATGAACTTGACGTGTTTCATATCGTCTTTCCTTTGTCATGCGGCAGCCTCTTGCTGCCCGATGCCATAGGAAAAACGCACGCGCCGCGCAGATCCGTCGGCGTTTTTCCGAACTTTTTTGCCTTCCCCGCACGTTGCGGCAAACCGGCGCAGAAATCGGGCTTCCCCTTTCGCGTGCCCGCCGTTGCGCGCAAATATAAGTGCAGCACACAGGTATTTTCATGACCGAGTCCCCCGCCGTTCGGCCCCCGAGGCAGAAAACGACCGCCCCACCATGCCCGCCTGGCCAAGGGCTGGCGCTGCAAGTGCCCCAATTGCGGGCAGGGCAGGCTCCTGCATTCCTATCTGAAGGTGAACGAAAGCTGCAGCCACTGCGGCCTCGACCTGACCCACGCGCGCGCCGATGACGGGCCGGCTTACCTCACGATCCTGATCGTCGGCCACATCATGGCGCCGCTGATGCACGTGGTCTATTTCTCCTGGCGGCCGGGCCCTTGGTGATGTTCACCGTGTTCACGATTGGCTGCCTCGCGTCTTCCCTCTATCTTCTGCCGCGATGAAGGGATCGTCATCGCCTACCAATGGGCGCGGCGCATGCACGGCCTCGGCAAGGACACCCCGGCAGCGAAAAGGGCAATAAGGGCATGAGCGACACATTTCTGAGCGGCGAACCACCACCGACAAAACCGCGATCCGCAATGCGGCCACGGTCATTGCCATGCGCGGCCGGATGTCGGAGGACCCGCAGGTGCTGATGGGCCAGCGCGCGCCAAGGCTGCCTTCATGCCGAACAATTCGTTTTCCCGGGCGGCGCGGTCGATGTGGGGGATGCCAGGTTCCGCTGGCCTCGCCGATCTCCCCCGTATGCCAGGAACGCCTGCCGATAAGGCACCGGACGGCGTGCACCACCCCTCAGCGTCGCCGCGGTGCGCGAGCTGTGGGAGGAAACCGGCCTGATCCTGGTGAGCCCGGCAGCTGGAGCGGCGAGGTGCCCGAAGACTGGCAAAGCTTTGCCGCCACCAGTCACGTGCCCTCTGCCCGCGCCATGCAGTTCGTTGTTCCGCGCCCTGACCGCCGGCCGCCCGCGCCGGTTCGATGCGCGGTTCTTTCTGGTGGACGCCGATCAGATCACCGGCGATCTGGACGATTTCTCCCGCGCCGCGGATGAGCTGTCGCATCTGCAATGGATCCGCTCAGCCAGGTGCGCAGCTTCGACCTGCCCTTCATCACAGAGGTGGTGCTGGCCGAGGTCACCGCCCGCGTCCGCGATGCCGAGCCGCCGCAAAGCGTCCCCTATTTCCACAACAACGACGAAGCCAGCCTGTTCCTGCGCCTCAAGGGCTATTCCGATGCCCGCCGACGGGTAACGTTTTCCGGCACGGGAAACGTCCCGGAAAACACGTGTTTTCCGAGCCGGAATTATCGCATAATTCCGGCTGCCCTGCCGCAGCCGGTGCCGCTCAGATCGCCAGAACCAGCACAGGATCGACACGATCAGCAACGCCATGCCTGCCAGCTCGCGCGCCGTGACTTTTTCTTTGAAGAACAGCACCGAGGCCAGCAGCGACAGCAGCAGCTCCACCTGCCCCACCGCCTTCACATAGGCGGCGTTTTGCAGCGTGAAGGCCCAGAACCAGCAGAATGAGCCGCCCATGCTGGTCAGCCCCACCCAGACCGCCACTTTGCGCGCCGCCCAGACCCGCGCGATCTCGCCCTTGTCGCGCAGGCCCAGCCAAACCGCCATAAACAACGTCTGCAAGCTGACCACCGCCGCCAGCGTCACCGCCGCGCGGAACGCAGGCTCAGCTCAGCTAGCTGCAGCGAGGCACCGCGGTAGCTGACAGCCGAGAAGGCAAACAGCACCCCGGATCCAGCCCCAGTTGCGCCGCGCGGTTGGTCAGATGCCGCCACCAGGCGCCCGTCGCATCCGGCGCCCGCGACAGCACCAGCACCGCCGCCAGCCCGATCAGGATCGCTACCCAGGCCGCCAAGGCTGACCGGATCGCCAGAACCGCCAGCCCGACGATGGCGGTCTGGATCACTTCGGTCTTCTTAAAGGTGATCCCCACCGCAAAATTGCGCTGTTTGAACAGCGCCACCACGCAAACAGTGGCCAGGATCTGCGCCGTGCCGCCGATGGCGGCATAGATCCAGAACGCCGGCGCAGCGGCGGCAAAGACCGCCCGGAGACCGCCAGATACAGCGCCAGCCCCGTCAGGATGAACGGTGCGGAATAGAAAAACCGGGCGAAGGTGGCTCCGCCCGGCGTCAGCGTTACACTGCTGAGGACCTTCTGCAGCATGAAGCGCACGGTCTGAAAGGAGGCAGCGGCAATGGAAACGGGGATCCAGGCAAACATGCCCCCGCTTATGCGCCCTTATTCCCCTTGCTGCCAGAGCGGATGCGGCACCGGGTCCTTGGCGCGCAGCAGGTAGTTGCGGAAAATCTGCAGGTAGTTGCGGTAGAAATAGCCGTCATTGGCCGCCAGGAATTCCGCCCTGCGCGCCCTGTACAGCCGCGGCAGCGCATACCAGGGCACGCCGGGATGCATGTGATGCACGATGTGCAGGTTGTTGTTCAGAAAAAGGAAGGCAAGCGGCCCCGTGTCCTCGATCACCACGGTGCGGCCCTGGGCGGTCTCATGCGCCCGGTGCTCCAGAAAGGTGCGGATCTTCAAAAGGCCAAGCCCCAGATAGGCCCCGGCAACCGCCGCCCACAGCGGCGCCGGCGACTGCCACACCACCCAGATCACCACTGCGAGACCAGCAGCGTGCAGGATCCAGTCTCGGACAACCCCCGGCTCCCCCTGGCGCGCCAGCCGCCAGTCGCCGGCCATGAAGCAGACCTGCCCGACCAGCGGCCCCAGCACCACCCGCCCCAGCAGGGTGTTGTTCACCCGCAAGAGCGCCTTGCGCCAGCCGGGCAGCCGCGCCCAAACCGCCGGGTCCTGGTAATTGCTCTCCGGATCGTCATAGGGATCGGTCAGCGCCTCATCCTCATGATGCGCCAGAGGGTGTCACGGAACCGGCCATAGGGCACCGCCATGCTCAGGGGAAAGAACTCAGCGCCTCATTCAGCCAGCGGCTGCGGAACGGATGCCCGTGCAGCGCCTCATGGGTCAGCGAGGAATGCAGCGCCGCCATCACGCCCAGCGCCAGCACCGTCAGCCCCAGGCTGACACCGGGCAGCAGCCACAGCGCCGCCAGCCAGCCGCCGTAACAGACCAGGATCAGCGCCAGGGTGCCCCATTCAACGCTGCGGGGCATATATCCGCGGCAGCGCTCAGACATGACGCCGCCCCCAGCCGATCTGCGCCCCAGACCCGCTCATAGACCAGGTAGACTGTAAAGCCGATGCCGGTATTGACCAGCGCCATCATCCCGCCTGCCTTGACTGAGCCGGTGGCCGCAAGCCCCACCAGCGTCATCGAGACCAGCCCGAGAACGTTCCAAATCACCGCCTTCACAATGGAGCGCTTGCGCGTTTCCATAATGCCTCCTGCTATTCTTGGGTAAGTGCTTGTTTTCAATGTACCGCAGCAGGAGGATGTGCAGAATTCCGAATGCAGTTAACAAAATCCATCAGATGTGATAATTGGAAACGAATGATAGAAAATATCGACAAGCGGGTACGGGCGGAGCAGTTCCGGCAAAGGCTGAACAGGGCGCTGCGCGACAGCGGCCTTAGCCAAAGCGCCCTGGCCCGTGCCGTCGGCGTCGACCGCTCCACCATTTCCCAGCTCCTGACGGATGAGGGGCGCACGTCTCCCCAAACGCTCATGTCGTCGGCGCCTGTGCCGGGGCGCTGGGGGTGTCTGCCGACTGGCTGCTCAGCCTATCCGACCGCCCCGAAAGCGCGGCAGAGCTGCTGGCCTCCAGCCTCACCCTGACCGAGGCCCCCGCGCGCTGGTCGATGAACGTATCTTCGAATGGCATCAGGAGGCAGAGGGCTACAAGATCCGCCATGTGCCCGCTGCGCTCCCCGACATGCTGAAAACCCGGGCACTGCTGGAGTGGGAATACTCCCCCCACCTGGGCCGCACCGCCGGCCAGGCCATTGGCGCGTCTGAGGACCGTCTCACCTGGATGCGCCAGTCGCCGTCGGACTATGAAATCGCCATGCCGCTCTACGAGCTCGACAGCTTCGCCCATGCGGTTGGCTACTACGAGGGCCTGCCGCTGGAGGTCCGGCTGGAGCAGCTCATCCAGTTCGAACGCCTGTTGCGAGCAGCTCTACCCGCGCCTGCGCATTCTACCTGTTGACGCCAAGCGGCTCTACTCCTCCCCGATCACCATCTTCGGCCCGCTTCTGTGCGTCTTCTACGCCGGCACCCACTACCTCGCCTTCCGCGACAAGGAGCGGATTGCCACTTTCACAAACCATTTTGACAATCTGGTGCGCGAGGCCGATATCACGCGCGGCAGCTTCCGGGGCGGTTGCGGGCACTGCGGGCCGCAATTTCCTGACCGCCCCGGCAGGGGCGCCGGAATTATTCGATAATTCCGGCTCGGAAAACACGTGTTTTCCGGGACGTTTCCCGCGCGGGAAACGTTGCCCGTCCGGTCAGCCTGCCTTACACCTTCGGGTCCGGTTTCTCGGTATGACCGTCGACGGCAATCACCTGCCCCGACACCAGCCGTGCTGCGTCCGAGCCAAGGAAGACCGCCATATTGGCAATGTCGCTGGCTTCCACGAACCGCCCCATCGAGGTGCCCGCGGCATAGCCCGCATAGACCTCATCCCGGGTCATGCCCTTGGCCGCGGCCTCGCGATCCAGCACGCCTTCCATCCGCGGGCCTTCCACCGCGCCGGGGCAAATCGCATTGGCGCGGATGCCAAAGGGGCCCAGCTCCATCGCCAAGGTCTTCATCAGGCCGATAACGGCCCATTTCGCCGAGGCATAGGGCGCCCGGTTCGGATAGCCGTACTGCCCGCGGTCGAAGACGTCACGATGATCGAGCCGCCCCTGGCCGCCTTCATCACCGGCGCCGCGTATTTGGCCGCCAGAAAGCAGCCCTCCAGATTGACGCTCACGCATTTGCGCCAGTCCTCCAGCGCAATGTCCTCGACCCGCGCGGTCGGCCCGGCAATGCCTGCATTGGCACAGAGCACATCCAGCCCGCCCCAGACCTCCGCAATCTCGGCAAACAGCGCCTTGACCCCGGCCTCATCGGTGGCATCCACCGCCGTTGTCCGCCAGCCCTCCGGCGCGTCTGCCAGCGCCACCGCGCTGACATCCGTTATCCAGACCTGATGCCCGGCGGCGGCAAAGCCCTCCGCCATCGCCCGGCCGATGCCTGAGCCGCCGGCGGTGATCAGAACCCGGCTCAACGCGGAGCCCCGATTGCGCGGCCCAGCCCCTCAGGGGCAGGAAGCGCCGCATGGGCTTCGGCCAGCTTCACCAGATTGGCCTCGATATGCGGCGCAGGCGCGCCGAGCGGCGGGTCTTCAGATCCACATGCAGCAGCATATGCTCACCCGTCGCCAGCAGACGCTCGCCCGAATACATCTCATGCCACAGATGCATCTTCTTGCCCGCGCCCATGATCACCCGGGTCCGCACCTGATCGGGTCGCCGCATGCCCTCGTCGATGTGGCGGATGTGGGTCTCGGCGGTGAAGTAGCTGCCGCCGTTGGCGATGTATCCGCATCGCAGCCGATGATCATCATCAGCCGGTCGTGGACTGGGCAAAGGCATCCAGATAGCGGCTCTCGGTCATATGGCCGTTGTAGTCGGTCCAATCCAGCGGCACCACGCGGCTCTGGGTCAGCACCGGCTGGCTCAGATCTTCCAGGTCATCCACCGAGCGCATCAGCCCGGCCTCGTCCTCGCGCCCCTTGTCATGGGCATTCTGAAGCGCACCCGCGCCCCAGTCGTTGCTGCCCAGCGCCCGCATCATGCCGACCAGATTGTCGTCGCGGATCCGCTCCATCTCGCGGATGTCCAGATGGCCCGACTGCGCGTCCGACTGGCCCGCGATCAGATCGACCAGTTCGTCGGTGATTCGGCACATCCATCAGCTTGGTCCAGGGCCACGACAGGCACGGCCCGAACTGCGCCATGAAGTGGCGCATCCCCGCCTCGCCCCCCGCCACGCGGTAGTGTCGAACAGCCCCATCTGCGCCCAGCGGATGCCAAAGCCATAGCGGATTGCGTTGTCGATCTCCTCGGTGGTGGCGATGCCGTCCTTGACCAGCCACAGCGCCTCGCGCCAGACCGCCTCCAGAAAACGGTCGGCCACATGGGGCGTCGATTTCCTTCTTCAGGTGCAGGGGATACATGCCGATGGCACTGATGATTTCCTTGGCGCGGTCGATGACACCCGCCGGGTTGGCCTCCGTCGTGACCAGCTCCACCAGTGGCAGCAGATAGACCGGATTGAACGGATGCGTCACCACGATCTGCCCGGGGTTCTCGCGCCCGTCCTGCAACTGCGACGGCTTGAAGCCCGAAGTGGACGAGCCGATCACCGCATCCGGCGCACAATGCGCCTGCAGCTCGGCATAACCTTTTGCTTGAGGTCGAGCCGCTCCGGCACGCTTTCCTGAACCCACTCGGCGCCGTCCACGGCCTCCGCGATAGTCTCATGGAACGTGAGCTGCCCCTCCGCCGGCAGCGCCACGTTGCCCAGTCCCGGCAGCGAGCGGCGCGCATTGCCCAGCACCTCGCCGATCTTGCGCTCCGCGTCCGGGTCCGGTCGAACACCCGCACGTTCCAGCCATTGAGGCAGGAACCGCGCGGCCCAGCCGCCGCCGATAACCCGCCGCCGATGATTGCTGCCGATTGCTTCACCATTGTCGTCCATCCTCCGAGGGACCCGGCCGCCGGGCCCGTGTGTTATTCCTTGGACTGAGGCACCATCTCCAATGCCTCAGGATCATAGCCGTTGCGGCGCAGCACGGCCTTGGCCGCTTCCAGCTCCGCCGCGCCAGGTTCCGGGCTGCGCGCCAGGATCCAGCCCTGTTCGCCGCCCGGGGTGCCGACCACAGCGACCGAGTAATCCTCTGTCACGTCCAGCACCCAGTAATCGCCCCAGGTCAGGGGCAGCCAGCTCAGCCAGGAGACAAAGTTCACCTCCAGCTTGCCGGGCGCGCGGACACGGGCCACCCCTTCCGCAGAGTCGACCGGTCCATCAAGGCCCTCCCGGCGGCAGCGGTTGATGACATTGATCCGTGCATCCTCCCGTGCGCTATAGGTCGCCGTCACGCCTTCGCAGCCCTCTTCAAAGCTGTTGGAAAAGCGGGCGATCTCGTACCAGGTCCCCAGATAGCGGGTGAGATCCAGATCTTCCTGCACCGTCATCGGCACATTCGTGTCCCGGTAGCCCTCAGCTCGGGCAGAGCCGCGCGCGGCCGATGACAAGGGCTGAGGCAGCAACTGCCGGGATGAATTTGCGGAGGGTCATGGCCGGAATCTCCTGAATGCGGGGCTGGGGTGTTTATCACTTCACTCCCAACGCCCCGCGTCCTGAGGCGGTTCCCTAGCCCGCCGCCGCGCGCCGCGTTTGTCAGACCCAGCTTCTCGCGCACCTCCTGCGGCCCGATCACTCCGCGCGCCCATATTCGACACGATGGTGTTTGCCCGCTCGACCAGCTGCCAGTTCTCGGCCAAGACCCCTTGTCGAGCCACAAGTTGTCTTCCAGCCCGACCCGCACATTGCGCCCGCCAGAACCGACTGCGCCGCATAGGCCATCTGGATTGCGGCCCAGCGCAAAGGCAGAGAAGGTCAGTCATCCGGCACATTGTTGACCATCGCATGAAGGTGTTCAGATCATCCGGCGCCCCCCACGGCACACCCATGCACAGCTGCACCAGCGCGTTCGGCTCCAGCACGCCTTCCTTCACCAGCTCCTTGGCAAACCACAGGTGGCCGTGGTCAAACGCCTCATCTCCGGCTTCACACCCAGATCGGTCATCATCTGCCCCATCGCCCGCAGCATGCGGGCGTGTTGGTCATGACGTAATCGGCCTCGGCAAAGTTCATGGGGCCACAGTCCAGGGTGCAGATTTCGGGCAAGCACTCCGCCCCATGGGCAACGCGCTCGGTGGCGCCGACCATATCGGTGCCCGCCTCCTTCAGCGGCAACGGTTTTCGGTGTCGCCGAACACCATGTCGCCGCCCATGCCTGCGGTCAGGTTCAGAACCACATCCACATCAGCATCGCGAATCCGGTCCGTCACCTCACGGTACAGATCCAGCCGGCGCGACGGCACCCCGGTCTCCGGATCGCGCACATGGCAGTGCACGACAGCCGCCCCGGCCTTGGCCGCGGCAATGGCCGACTCGGCGATCTGCTTGGGCGAGCGCGGCACATGCGGGCTGCGGTCCTGGGTGCCGCCAGAGCCGGTCACGCACAGGTGATGAAGACCTCGCGTTCATTTCCAGAGGCATTTTGCTTTTCCCTTCGATGTACAGGGTTTTGCCACGGGTTATCCCAGGCTCCTCCCCAGATTCTGATTTGCGCTGCCTGCGACTCTGCCGCAGCCTTTTGCAGCACAGTTTACACCAGGCGAATCGAAGTTGATGAAATCCGCAAAAAACATCCTGCAGCCCGAGAACCGGCCGCTGAAAACCGCGCTGCTGGTGCTGGACGAATGCAACACGCTGTCCTTTGCGGCCGCGGTGGACCCTATGCGCGCGGCCAACCGGTGCGGGCCGCGCCGCCTTTGACTGGGACTACATCAGCGCCACCGCTGAGCCGCCGATGCTGACCAGCGGCCTTACCGTGCCCTGCATCCCCCTGGCCCGGCTTGAGGGCTGCGAGCTGCTGATCGTCGTGGCCGGCTTCCAGCTCGCCCGTCACGCCACCCCCAGCCTGCTGGCAGGCCTGCGCCGCATCGCCGCCAACGGCGCCACCATTGCGGGCATCGACGGCGGCCCCTGGCTGATGGCCGAGCCGGGCTGCTGGACGGCACCCTGCCACACCCACTGGGAAGACCTGGAGAATTTCGCCGCCCGTTTCCCGGAGGTGGACGCCCGCAGCGACCGCTTCACGGTGTCTGATGCCCGCCTGACCTCCGGCGGCGCCACGCCCGCGATCGAGATGATGCTGCACATCATCGGCGCCCGCCACGGCGCAGGCTTCGCCGCCCGGGTGGGCCGGGCTGTTTCCTCTATGATGGTCCCGCCGCCGCGTCCCGCCCGCAAAGCCGGCTGGGCGGCCACAAGCACAATGCGCTGACCGCCAAGGCCAACGCGCTGATGGAAGCCGCGCTGGACGAGCCGCTGCCGCTCAGCGCCATCGCCGAAACGCTCGGCACCAGCCCGCGCAGCCTTCAGCAGCAGTTCCGCCTGCGCCTGAACACCACGCCGCAGGACACTACCTGCAGCTGCGCCTGGCCGAGGCCCGCCGCCTGGTGACCGACACCAGTATGCCGCTGATGGAGGTGGCGATGGCCACCGGCTTCACTTCGCAATCAAGCTTCGCCCGCGCCTTTCCGCACAGCGCACGGCACCTCCGCCCGTGATCTCCGGCAGGAACAGGCGCGCCCGACCGCGCATTGATGCCGGCAGGATCCCTTTCATCTGGCCGGAAATATCCCGGGGGTGAATTGCGCCCCCAGCGCAAGAGGGGGCAGCGCCCCCTCCTCCGCCGGCGTCAATAGGGCATTGGATGCGCCCGGTGCGCGGCGTTGATCTCGTCCAGAACCTCCTGGCTCAGCTCCACTTTCACCGACTTTCAGCAGATGCTCCAGCTGCGGTAGGTGCGTCGCGCCAAGATCGCCGACGCCATGAACGGCCGCGTCCCGGCACCAGGCCAGCGCCATATGCACCGGATCCAGCCGTGCCGCTCTGGCAATCTCCAGGTAGGCCGCCACCGCATCATAGACCCGCGGCGAGTGGCGCCCGCCCAGCTCAGGATTGATCGATTTGCGCGACCCCTCCGGCACCGCCCCGTCCTGATACTTGCCCGTCAGCAGCCCGGTGCCCAGCGGCGAAAACGCCATCAGGCCCACGTCCTCATTGACGCTCAGCTCGGCCAGGTCGGTGTCATACATCCGGCACAGCAGCGAGTATTCGTTCTGGATCGAAGCCACCCGCGGCCAGCCCTTTTCCTCAGCAATCCTCAGCCATTGCGCAGTGCCCCAGGCGCTTTCGTTCGACAGGCCAAAGGCCCGGATGGTGCCGCGCTCCACTTCACGCTGCAAAGCCTCCAGGCAATCCTCCATGTTGGCCAGCACCTCCTCGCGGGTTCTGCCCGGAGGGGTCATAGGTCCAGTTCTGCCGGAACATGTAGCTGCCCCGGTTCGGCCAGTGGAACTGGTAGAGGTCGATATAGTCGGTCTTGAGCCGCTTCAGCGACGCCTCCACCGCGGACGCGATGGTCTTCGACGAGATCGGCGCCCCGTCCCGCGCATGCTTCATTCCCTCGCCGGAATGCTTGGTCGCCAGAATATAATCACCGCGCCGCCCGGTTTTTTCGTTTCCAGTTCCCGATAATGCGCTCGCTGTCCGCCAAGGGTCTCTGCGCTGACCGGGTTCACCGGATACATTTCAGCCGTGTCAACAAAGTTCACGCCCGCCTCGAGCGCCATATCAATCTGCGCATGGGCCTCATCCTCAGGTGTCTGAGTGCCAAAGGTCATCGTGCCCAGGCACAGTTCAGAGACCTCGATGCCCGGTGCGTCCCAACGGGTTCATTTTCATATTCACGCGCTCCCCTGTTCCGGATTTGCCCGCGACCCCTAACCGGCAGGGCGGCAAGTGCAAGCCGCTTGCACCCGCGCGGCAAACCCTCCAGCCTGCGCGCAACCCGAGCAAAGGAGGTCCCATGCCGCAAACCATCACCAAAGGCGTCAAGCGCTGCTGACCGAGGCCAACAGCCTTGTCGAAACCATGAGCGTGGAGGAGGCCAAGCAGAAGGTCCTCGACGAGAGTTATGTTTTCATCGACCTGCGCGACATCCGCGAGCTGCAGCGCAGCGGCATGATCCTGGGCGCGTTTTCCTGTCCGCGCGGGTGCTGGAGTTCTGGATCGACCCGACAGCCCTTATCACAAGCCGGTGTTCAACCAGGACAAAACCTATGTGTTCTACTGCGCCAGCGCCTGGCGCTCGGCGCTCACAGCGCCAAGGCGGCGATGGAGATGGGGCTGAAACCGGTGGTGCATCTGGAGGGCGGCTTCACCGAATGGGCCAAGCAGGGCGGCCCGGTGGTGCCGCGCGAGGGCTGAACCCTCTGCATGATGCAGCCCGCAGCCCCATTCCCCCGGCGGCACGGCGCCCCGCCCTTCACCGCAGCCGTGCTGCACGGCGGCCCGGGCGCCGCCGGCGAAGCGGCCCCGGTGGCGCAGGAACTGGCTGCGCGCGGGTTTGGGGTGCTGGAGCCCTGGCAGTCCGAGGCCTCCGCCGGCCAGGTCCGCGAACTTCGGGCGCAGCTGCAGCAGGCTGCGACGGGCCCGCGGTCCTGATCGGCTTTTCCTGGGGCGCCTGGCTGGCCTGCCTGCTGGCGGCCCGGCACCCGGATCTGGTCTCCAGGCTGGTGCTGGCAGGCTGCCCGCCGTTCGAGGCCCGGTTTGCCGCGCTGATCAATCCGCCCGGCAAGCCCGCCTGCGCCTGCGGAGTGGTCAGGAGCTGACAGCCCTGCTTGACGGTGCCGGGATGGGGACGCCAGCCGGGCTGGCCCGCGCAGTGCAGCTGCTCGACAAGGCGGAGGCCTATGCGCCGCTGCCGGATCTTCCGCCTCCGTCCCTGTCCTTTGACCGCAGGGTGTTCGCAAGCGTCTGGGCCGAGGCCGCGGCGCTGCGCCGCTCGGCGCGCTGCTGCGGGAAGCGGCCGGGATCCGCTGCCCGGTGATTGCCCTCCACGGCGACCACGACCCGCACCCGGCCGTCGGTGTTGAACAGCCTCTGAGGACGGTGCTGCCGGAATTCCGCTTCCAACTGCTGCGGCGCTGCGGCCACAAACCCTGGATCGAGACCCATGCCAGGGCGGCGTTCTTCCAGGCGCTGGAGGGAGCGCTCAGCCCGGCCTGAAGCGTTTCGGGCCGGCCTGCCGCATGCGCCGCCGCGCCGCGCCTTGCGCGGCGCCCGGCCCAACCGGAACGGCGCCTCCCCGCGGGGGCGCGGGTCCGGCGGGAGAGCCTCTTTCCGGCAGGCTCGCCGATTGAGAACAAACAGCGAACATGCTACAGTTCCCCATGCCGACTCACCTGCTCAACCGCCGCCGCCACAGCCCCCGCCCGGCGCTGTCCCTGATGGAGGGGATCGCCCTGGAAACACGGCCGCACGCATGAGGCCTGCGGCCCCGCCCGCCACCGCTTTGCGCTCTGCGCTCGCCGCCGCCGCCCCGGGGCCGGTCCTGTGGCTGTCCCCGCCGCGGGGCGGCCGCCAGCTGAACCCGGACGGGCTGGGCCGCCTGCGCCAGCCCCGCCCGTTTCCTGTTCGTGCAGGCGCCCGGGCAGAGGATCAGCTCTGGACCATGGAGGAAGCCCTGCGCAGCGGGCGCGGCAGCGCTGGTGGTGGCCGAACTGCCCGAGCCGCCCGCCATGACCCCGGTGCGGCGGCTGCACCTGGCGGCGGAGGCCGGCGGGCGCTTCGGCCCGGCGCCGCTGGGCCTGCTGCTGACCCCCGGCCAGGGCGGCGCCCAGGGCATCGAAAGCCGCTGGCACCTGGCCCCCGCCCACAACCGCTTTGGCCCATGACAGCTTGGCCAGTGATGACACCGCAGGCAGCCAAAGCTGCTGGAGCCTGCAGCGCCTGCGGCCCGCACCCTGCCGCCCTGCAGCTGGCAGGTCCTCCAGGCCGCCCGCGGCGGCGCGCTGCGGGCTGTTCCGGCGCCCCCGGCAGCCACAGATCCCGCCCCGGCCGCCCGCGGCCTGCCGCACGCGCTGCCCCAAGGCCTCCCCCATGGCCAAACCGGGGCTCTCCCGCACCCGCAGGAGGCCCTGCTGCGCCAGCGCCGCCTTAGCGGCTTTGGGCCCGGCACCGGGCAAAGCCCGGTGCCGGGCCCAACAGGCAATGGCTTTTGGCAAAAAAGCCGGCGCCTGGCGGGAGCCCGCCGCGGCTTCACGGGGCCGCGCGGGAAAGTGACCAGCACCGCCGGAAAACCCGGATAAGCTCAGACAGCAGCCCGCAAAACGGATTTGGGAAACCATGCACACAGCCCGGACACCGCCTGCCCGGATACAGCGCCGCCGCCTGCTGGCCACCCTCAGCGCGGCGCTGCTGGCGCCGCAGGCGCTGATGGCGGCGCCGCTGCCGTACCGCCTGGTCCCGGAGGCCACGGACGTCCGCTTTACCTTCCTGCTCAACGGCCAGCCCCAGCAGGGCCGCCTTCCGGTCCGCGCCGCCCGCATCCGCATCGACCCGCAGAACCTGGCCCGCAGCCAGGCCGACATCACCCTAGACGCGCCGGCGCGCCGGACAGGGCTGATCTTGCCACCGAAGCGCTGAAAAGCCCGGGCGTTCTGGACACCAACCGGTTTCCGGAGATCCGCTTCCGCTCCACCCGCATCCGCCTCGGGCCGGACGGGCGGCTGTCCGCGGCGCGCAGATCACCGGCGACCTCACCTGCGGGGCACTACCCGGCCGATCACGCTGCAAGCCGCGCTCTACCGCCGCCCCGGCACCGCGCCCGGCGACCTGCGGGAACTGGACGTGCATCTGACCGGTGCGCTCAGCCGCGCGGCCCTTTGGCGCCACCGGATACACCAATCTGGTCGCCGACCGGTGAGCCTGGCCATTCGGGCCCGCATCCGGCAGGCCGCTGACCCGCCGCCGCTGTGCCGAAAAGCACCGGCGCGCAAAATACGACACGGGATTGGCGGAAACCGGCTGGCAATGCCGTCCCCAGCCTGTCATGGTCGCACCGTTATGCCGCCTGATCGTCTCATTTGCCGCCCTGTTCCTTTCCGTCATCCTGCTGCAGCTTTCAACCGGAGGCGTCGGCCCGCTCGATGCCATCTCGGCCTGACGCTGAATTTCACCAAGGAGCAGATCGGCCTCCTCGGTTCCGGCCACTTCTTCGGCTTCTTCATCGGCTGCTGGTGGGCACCGCGGCTGATGGGCAGCGTCGGCCACTCCCGCGCCTTCGCAGCCTTTACCGCGCTTGGCGCAATCGGGCTGCTGGGCCACACGCTGACCGAAAACACCCCTATGCCTGGGCGGCGATGCGGATGGCCTCCGGCCTGTGCGTCGCCGGCTGCTACACGGTGATCGAGGCCTGGCTGCACGCCAAGGTCACCAACGAGACCCGCGGCCGCGCCATGGGAACCTACCGGCTCGCCGACCTCAGCGCCTCGCTGGCGGCGCAGCTGATCATCGCTGTGCTGCCGCCCGCCGCCTATATCTCTTACAACCTGCTGGCGGTGCTGTGCTGCGCGGCGCTGCTGCCGCTGACCC
>JALQPE010001514.1:0-10859 GCA_030407315.1 Asparagopsis taxiformis | reverse complement strand
GCACGCTCATGATCCAGAACGGTCCGGCAAATCGGCCGTCGACGGCGCCTCCGATCTCCCGCCAAAGCTGTAGGTGTGGCCTTCTGGGCACGTGCAGCCATGGCCCCGGATCGATCTTGTACTGGCTCCACATCCAGTCGCGGGCGGTTTGTGCTTCTTCCGCGGCTTCCGACAGGTGGCCTTCTTCGTCGCTCTCGTCGCGCTGCACGAGACTGGCGAGCGCGTCGTCGGTTTCGAAGAGTCCTTCCGGGGTGAGTTGCTCCTTGAGCTGAGCGATGACCGTCCGGGTCTTGCAGAGGTTGTCGGTCGAAAGCCGATCGAGCTGCTCGATCATGCTCCGACTGGACTTCGAGCCCCTCGCCAGGAGCTGTTGCAGGAGTTCGACGTTCCTGATGTTGGCATAGATCGCGGCGCGCAGCGCGAGATCGCCGTTCACACGGACGAGCTTCCACACGCGGTTGTGTTGCGCGCGGCCTTCCGGGCGGATGCGACCCAGAAGGCCAGCGGTCTGCCCAGGTCGCGATCATGCGATCGTACTCTTCCCGATCGGGGCCGGGCCGCTTCTCGAAGCGGTCGGATCCGAGCTGCTTGCTCAGCAGGTCGAACAAGTGATCCATGCCGTCGGGCATGCGATTCAGCGCGTTGCTGGCCAAGACCTCCTGGAAGCTCTTGTGCGTGAACTTCCGATCCCGGTCGGACTGTTTCTCCTGGTCGAGCAGGCCTCGACCCTTGAGCTCTTCGAGGGAACTTGCCGACGTTGCCAAACGCCGTGTAGTTGCGAACGATGTCGCACTTCGACTGGGTGATGAGATGTTCGCTGCAGATCGACCAGATCTTGGGCCCCGTCGCCGTCTCGAATGCCACCGAACGGAAAGAAGTAGCTCAGCCAGTCAGCGGTTGCGGATCGCTTGCCGAGGGCCGTGAGGTCGAGTGCAAGCGCCTCGAGCAGCGGCAGGGCACTCTCGCCATCGGCCCACCCGGGGTCGCCCGCAGGGCGGCGATGACGCTGGTGTAGCAGCGTGTCGACGGAGTCGAGCAAGAGCTGTCGACGAGTCGTGCTCGGCGAGAGTTGGTTGTCCAACAGCGCGAAGAGAGCGAGGAACAGCGCAGTCGCGCGAGGTTGCGAGCTCTTCGGAGTTGCTCTTGATCGAGTGGAGCAGATCTTTGGCGCGTGCTTCTGGAGTCGGAGCGCCGTCCGGTGCCGGGTCCGCGCCACGGATTGCCTTCAGTGCGCTACACAACAGGCCGAGCTGCTGCTCGGGTTCGAGTGGCTGGATCCGCGTGGCCTTGAAGTTCAGCTGATCATCCAGGAGGTCGCGGTCTTCGGCGCGTGACGCGACGAGGATGGCGTGCTCTGGATACTCGTCGTGCAGGGCCCGGATGACCTCCTGCCCCTTGGCGGATGCTTCGTCCATTCCATCGATCAGGAAGACGAGCAAACAGCCTTCGGGGGGTGCTTCGAGATCCCTCACGAGACCAGGGTCGCCAACGACGGGATCGAGGATGGCGTTCACGGTCGAGTGAGCCTCGGCCTCCGAAAGATCGGGCAGCGACACCAGCACCGGACGATCTGCCGAAACGGCATACGGGACCGGTGGCCGACAGCTCACGCGCGAGGTGGCGGAGGGTGGGCCGTCTTACCGGTGCCCGGATCACCGAGAAGCAGCCAACGAGCACGCGGGGAGATGAAGTTCGTAGGCGGTCTTCGTCTTCTGCGTGGCCTGATCATCGGACTTCTTGCGGCCACCGAAGCGGAGCTCGACGTGATGAATCTCGGCCTCTGGCTTCCCGAGGATCGGATTCTTCGGCGCGTCTGCTGCTGCCGAAGGTCCTCGACGTAGCCGCACAGCCTGAGCTCCTGCGAGTTCCCGAACGGATGGTCGTCCTCGGTGGCGCGCCAATGGCAGGGCAGGAAATCGAGGAGCGGATACTGGTTGCCGTTTCTCACCTCTCGCGCGCATCCTGTAGCGCCTCGGACACGGACCAGCCCTTGGCGAGCTGCTCGTAGAACTTCGGGCTCCAAAGCTGCCCGAACTCGACCGGCGTGACTGCGTTCATGCCGATGAAGTGCTCTACGGATTCGAGGATCGGGCCCGCGAAGTGGCGGTGGGCGTAGCAGCAGTCCATCACGACGAGACGGGTTCGTCCGTGTGCGAGAGCCGTTGCGATCTCGTTTCCGTCCAGCGTGCTCTTCATCCGTGACCCCTGGACGATCACGGTCAGCTCGTTGGCTTTGGGCGCCGTTCGGGAGTCAGCTCGACACCGGGCTCGAGTGGGTTGAATCGCTGTGGCCGATGAAGTGGACGATGTCGTAGCCTGCTCGAGCTCTGCGATGATCGTTTTGACGTCGACCACTTCGCGCGCTTCCAACCCGGAGGCGCTGGTGCTCATCGCGGTCAGCACGACGACCTCCGCGAAGTCGCGCAGGGCGTGGGCGATCGCCTGAGCGTGATTGCAGGCGCGTCATGCGCTTGATCGCCGAGCTGACTGTAGTCGCCGATGACGATCAGGGCTCGGCGTGCGACCGGCAACGAGCTGCCGCGTTCGCTCGTCGGTCCGGATCTCGCCGTGAGACCTGGCGGACGATAGGGATGTCGGGGTCTCCGATCTTCCTCACGCGCGCGAGCAGTTCCCATGGCAGGGCAGCCGGACAGTTGTCCGCGTTCGGGTCGGTGTCGAGCACGAGCCGCAGCAGGCTGCCGTGATTGCGCCCGAGCCGCTCGCTCTTCGCCTGGTTCTGCGACTCGGGATGGAGCCCGGCGTAGAGCTGGTTTGGCAGCGTCCGAGCGAGACTGCGCGCAGCTCGTCGCGGGCCGACCTGATCGACAGCGAGCATCGCTGTGATGATCTCACGATCGAATCGGTGATACCCGCCCCGAGCTCGGCCCGGAAGTCGGCCCGGTGCACCTTCAGCTGGCTTTCCATCCAGCCAGACGCCTCAGTCGCGCAGCGGAAACAGTCGAATCTGGCGGATCGTGCGCGGGGAAACCGGCGCATCGCTGGCATCTGGCGCGAAGTCGCCCTGGTTGCCGGTCAGTTCGAACTCGTACTCGAGCAGTGCGGCATCACCTACGGGCTTGGCGAGCGTTGGCATCGTGATCCACGTGCCGCGCCACAAGGTCGGGTCCGGTGCCGGACCGAGGAACAGCATGGCGTTTGCGCCGATCCAACCGGGAACCCGGTGATCGGCGCCTGCAAGGTGACCCGCAGTTTGCCTTCCGCCGTGCGTTGGATCTCCTCTGCTAGTTGCGCTTCGAACTCGTGTTCGACCTGTTCCTCGTCCTCGACGATCAGGGATATGTGCTGTCCGGCCAGCTCATGGCAGTGGCTGCCGGAGTGCCGTCGAACAGTTCCTTGCACCACGCGATCGCGTCGGCGACGTCGTCCTTCAGCCGCCGCAGCATTCGAGCCCCGAGTCGTTCGGTGGCTTGCTTCGCCGCGCGATCGGCACGGATCGCGGCGCAGGTGCGTGCGTTCACGCGGTCCAACATGGCCGCTTTCGCGCGGCGCCTGGCTTCGTCGTCTTTTGCGACGTGGTGTCGGATGTCGTCAGGCAACATCGCCAGGTCTTCCTCGGTGAGCGGTAGGTCGCAGTAGGAGTGCAGACGATCCGCAAAACGCTGATTGGGGTCGGCCGGCTCAGGAGCTTCGTGGCTGTCGTTGTTAGTCGCCATGATCAATCTCCGATGCCGCGCTCAAGGCCATCACTGCCAGGGTCGCGGTCCTGTTCATTGGTGAAGTCAGTTCCCTGCCGATCGCCGGAACCGTCGCGGCCCTGATCGTCGTCGGGAAAGTAGTCGTTCCACGACTTGGCGCCGTGAAGCTTGATCCAGCAGTGACGGAAGCTCTTCTTCGCGCGGTGAAACCACGTGTCGACGGCGGCGGTCCGCATGCCCATGCGTTCCCCGATCCAGCGGGAACTCTTGCCACGGTACTTCAGGAAGATCACCGTGAGGTCCCGCGGTTTCAGGTGCTTGTCCTGCAGGGTGGCGCGAAACAAGTGCTGGAACTCGCGACTCTCGACCGTCGCGTCGGGGGCTCGATAGTCCTCGACGTCCGGGTCTGGCTGATCCTCGATCGGGCCAACAGATGGCTGCTGACGCTTGAGTCGCGTGACTTGCCGTAGGCAGTAGTGTTCGCCGGCCTTGCTGACGTAGTGGCTGAGCTGGGGCTCCCAGCCGTCACCGCGAAGGTTGAAGCGGTCGAACGTGGTGGCAAAGACCTCCTGGCACAGGTCTTTGAACTCGGACTCTGCACCAACGATCCGCTGGTACGACCTGCGGTACTTCGCGAGCATCGAGACGATCCAGTCGATCACCAGTTGGTGGACGCTTCATCCATGCGCCCGAGCCAGTCCGAGAACGCTTCGGCGGATTCGGGCGTGGAACGCTGTCTGGTAGTTGCATGGTTGCCGGGGGAGGAGGAGGTCAGGGGCGGTGGGGACGGCACTGGCACAACGGCACTTCCACAGCCCGGGGCCGGCACGGGCCTTTCCAACTGCTTCGAGTTTTCACCGGAATCGCCAACCGGGCACCTGACGTCCTTCAGGACATGAAGATTAGCGCGATGGCGACGGGATTGCTGGGCGATCCGCTCGGCCGCCGAGGGCAATTCGTGGCATTTCCCGAAAGGTCTCCGGGTCGCCCTGGCTGAGTCGGAGGTCGCACCGCGAATCGCGGCCGACCGCTCCCCAACACCCCCGAACCGAACCGACCGCCATGAAGACCTCCCTGAAGCTCCTCGCCGCCGTCTCGGCCCTCACCGCCGTGCTGGCTTTCGTTTTCCCCAGCTACGCTGCCACCGTCTTTACGCTCGCCAAGGGCGAGATCCAGGAGCAGGTGCCGATCGAGTTCGAGATCGAACGCGCGACCGAGCTCGTGGCGGCCATCGAGCCGCAGATCGTGGTCTGCAAGAGCGAGGTCGCCCGTGCCGAGGTCGACCTCGAGAACCTTGGCCGTGAGGTCGAGTCCCTGACCGTGAAGATCGCCAAAGCCGAAGGCCAGCTGCGGCGCGACGCCGACCTGCTCGTCTGACAGTGCGTCGGCCGGCGGATGGCGTAGTGATCCTCGCCGGTGGCCCGGACCAGGTGACCGGCGCCCGCGATCGGGTTGCGCTGCGCCTCAAGCGTGCCTTCCAGCGCGTGAAGAACGAGCGGGCGCAGCTCGACAGCAAGCGGGCCCTGCACGAGCGCCAGCAGAAGAGCGTGGTGGCTGCCCGCGAGAAGCTCGATGCCGTGCGCTCGGAGAAGCTGCAGCTCGAGGATCTGATCGCTCAGCTGCGCGTCCAGAGCGTCAGGTCGACGCGCTGGAAGCACGTTCGCCGACGCTGGATCTGGATGCGACGGCGCTCTCCGAGGCCCGCGCCATGCTGGATGACCTCAAGAACCGTCTCGACGTCCGCCAGCGCGTGCTGGAGAACGATCTCGTGGTCGAGCCCGAGCCACTGCCGCCGACCATCAGCGCGGAAGCGCTGCTCGAAGACGTCGGCGAATACCTGACCGAGCGTGCGGTCGCCGGGAGCTGAGTCGCTCTGGCGCCGCGCCCGCTACCGCCGGACCGGCAACAGCACGTGGTTGCCGAACGCCTCGCGGCCGTCCTCGGAGCGGGCGTAGTCGAGGAACGCCTGCACGCCGCCGTCGACCCGCGCCGAGGTGACGAGTGCGAGCGGCACGCCGTAGGGGTAGTTGCCGTAAGCGAACGCCTCGGGCGTCGGCGGGTTCCAGTCGATCTGCAGGAGCTTCATCCCGACCGGCGCGGTCGACGGCACGCGGACGACCGCGATTGCGCCCTCGTGGCGGAGAAGCTGGTCTCGCACGTGGCGGTCGTCGGCGACGCGGATGGCTTCGGGCGCGAACGCGTCACCGAGGATGAGCGAGCGCGCGGCGCGGCGAGTCTGGTCGCGGCCCGACGGCACGACGACAACGGCGGCGGGCCGCGGTCGTGGCCGAGGCGCTGCCAGTTCTTGATCTCGCCCGTAAGGACCTGGCGCACGACCGTGCTGGTCAGCGAGTCGACCGGGAAGTCGGGCGCCACGGCGAGGGCCCAGAGCTCGAGGCCGAGCGGGGTCTCGCGGACGCCGGCGGCCCGCTCACGCGGCGATAGTTTGCCGGCGATGAGCGCGGCGTCGACGCGATTGAGCATGCGCAGTTCGATTGCGTCGCGGTCTTTGGACTCCGGGAACGACGCGGCGTAGTCGGGCGCGGCCGCGGCGAACCCTGCGGCGAGGCGGTCGCCGCAGAGGCTCCGGGCCTGCTGACCCAGCGCGATCACCAATTCGGTGCGATCGGGTACGTCGTGCCGCGTGCCGGCGGTCTCGCCGATTGGCATCGGATCGAACCGCATCCCGGCAGGTCGGACCGGCTCGAAGCCCGGCGGCCGCTCGAAGGCGCGCGGCCGGCCGCGGTGCCAGGTCGTAGCGGTCGGCGAAGGCCGAGGACACCTGCATTGGCGTCGGGTCACGCTGGTCGAGATTGGGAACGACGATTGCGACGAGCCCAGTCAGGCCTGCACAACCGATTACCAGCCATTGTGTTGTGTGTTCTCCACGGTGCTCCCCCGAGGCTCCGATCATCGGACGAAACGTGAGACACTGTCGAAGATCGCAGCGGTCGGGAGGCGGTCGATGCCGTGGCAGCGGCCATTCGGCGTGAGACAACTCGGCGCCCGCCCTCAAGTCGGTGTGGGCCCGGGCGCCGCTCCGGGCCGGGAAACGGCTGGGAAGACAAATTGTCCCAATTGACCGGACAAGCTTGGCTCGTACCCTTCCCACTCGTTCGATCAGTCCCATGCGATCCGTTCTCCCCGAACTCGACCGGGCGGCCACGATGCCGCTCACGGCTCAGATTAGCGCGTTCTTCGCGCGGGCGATCGAGCTCGGTCGGATCCCGCGCGGCGACCGGCTGCCCACGATTCGTGAGGTTGCCAGTGGGTGTGGCGTGACCCGGGCGACGGTGCAGGACGCATATCGCGAGCTCGCGCGGCTCGGGCTGGTCGAGGCGACGGTCGGGCGCGCACGATCGTCCTGGGCGAAGGCGGTGAGGCACGCGAGGACGCGGCGTCGGCGAGTGGTTCGCGCGGCAGTGGCAGCCGCCGCCGGGACGACCGGCGAGCGCCGGCCGCTGAGCCCCTTCGCGACCGCGGCGCTGCGTCGCACGCTCGAGATGCCTGGTGCGCCCGAACTCGCCGCGGGCCAGCCGCTGGTCGCGAACTTCGCGGAGCTCGCCCCCGACAGCGATCGCTTCCCGGTCGCGGAGTGGCGCGCCGCGATGGACGCCGTCCTGCTCCGACACGGCCCCGAGTTGCTCGGCTACGGGCTGTCGGCCTACGGGCTCGAGGAGCTGCGGGCCGCGTTCGTCGGGCGGCGCGGGCGACCGACCCCACGGTCACGGTCGACGACGTGTTGATCACCGGCGGGGCCCAGCAGGGGCTCGATCTGGCGTTGCGCACGTTCTGCGCGCCGGGCGATGCGGTCGTCGTCACGGCACCGTCCTACCACCAGATGTTTGGTCTGCTCGAGGCGCATGGTCTCGAGACCGTCGCCGTGCCTTTCCGTGCGGATGGCCTCGACCTCGAACAGCTGGCGCGCGTGCTGCAGCACTCGCGAGCGCGGCTGGTCTACCTGATGCCGACGTTCCACAACCCGACCGGCCGCACGCTCGATCTCGCGCAGCGGCGCAGCTCATGGACGTCGTCGCGGCGACGGACGTGCCGGTCGTGGAGGACGAGTATCAGCAGTCGCTGCGTTTTCGCGGCGAAGCGCTGCCGAGTCTTCGATCGCTCGATCCGCGCGGGCTCACGGTCACCGTGGGCAGCGCGAGCAAGGAGCTGTTCCCCGCGCTGCGTATCGGCTGGGGCGATCGGCACCGCGGAAGTGCTCCAGCCGATGGCGGCGGTGAAGCGCTTCGTCGATCTCGAGACCAGCCCGCTGCTACAGGCCGCACTCGTGCAGTTCTTCGCCAGCGGTGCCTTCGACCGCTACCTCGACGAGCTGCGCGCCGAACTAAGACGTCGCCATGCCACGCTGCATGCGGCCTGCGAACGCGAACTGCCCGACGGTTGTCGCGTCACCTCACCCGACGGCGGCTACCTCGCCTGGCTCGACATGCCGCGCGCCGGCCAGGGCGACCGCCTCGCCGAACTCTGCAACGAGCGCGGCGTACGACTGTTCCCGGGCGCGCCTTCGACCCGTTCGACCGGCCGTCGTCCGGTGTGCGCCTGTCACTGACGCGTGCCGACAGCGACCAGATCACGCCGGTATCGCCGTGCTCGGCGAATGTGCCCGCGAGATCGCCGCCGACCCGGTGGCGACGCCCTTTCTGTGAACCTACCTCCCAACGAAACCCGACCGACCTCAACCCCCGCCAACCATGGCCAGTAACCACCCTCCCCGTTCCGGTCCCGCTTCACTGCCGAAGAAGTCGTCAGCACAAATCGGTTTCTGTGAGCAGCTCAAGGGCGGCGTCATCATGGACGTCGTCGACGCCGAACAGGCGCGCATCGCCGAAGACGCCGGTGCCTGCGCCGTGATGGCACTCGAGCGCGTGCCCGCCGACATCCGCAAGGACGGGGGCGTCGCGCGCGCGAGCGACCCCGAGATGATCGCCGGCATCCAGAAGGCGGTGAACATCCCGGTCATGGCCAAGGTGCGTATCGGTCACTTCGTCGAAGCGCAGATGCTCGAGGCGATGGAGGTCGACTGCATCGACGAGAGCGAGGTGCTGACGCCCGCGGATGAACACTTCCACGTCGACAAGCGTCCGTTCAAGACGCCGTTCGTGTGCGGCTGCCGTGACCTCGGCGAAGCGCTGCGGCGGATCCACGAGGGCGCGCGATGATCCGCACCAAGGGCGAAGCCGGCACCGGCAACGTCGTCGAAGCCGTGCGCCACATGCGCACGCTGTGGACGCAGATCCGCGAGCTGCGCGGCCAGGACGAGAAGGTCCTCGAGAAGAAGGCCGTGGAGTACCGCGTGCCCGCCGAACTCGTCGCCTGGGTCGCCGAGTGCCAGAAGCTGCCCGTGCCCAACTTCTCGGCGGGCGGCGTCGCGACCCCCCGCCGATGCGTCGCTGATGATGCAGCTCGGTGCCGAGGCCGTGTTCGTCGGCTCGGGCATCTTCAAGTCCGGCGATCCGGCGCTGCGGGCGAAGGCGATCGTGCGCGCGGTGACCCACTTCGAGGACCCGAAGGTGCTCGTCGAGGTCAGCAAGGGTCTCGGAGAACCGATGGTCGGAATCAACATCGATACGTTGGCCGCCGACGAGCGGCTCGCGAGTCGGGGGATCTGAGTCGGTCGACCGAGAACTTCGTTGGTGCACCGAAACGAACATGACCAGGACCGTGGGCATTCTTGCGCTCCAGGGCGACTTCGCCAAGCACGACGCCGCGCTGCGGCGCGCCGGTCTGCAGACCCGGCTCGTGCGCGACGCGGCGGCGCTGGCCGGCTTGGACGGGTTGGTGCTGCCGGGTGGTGAGAGTTCGACGATGCTGCGGTTGCTCGGCGTCGAGGACTGTTCGAACCGCTGGGAACGGTGCTGGACTCCGGCATCCCCGTGTTGCGACGTGCGCGGGCATGATCCTGCTCGCCGAGAGTGTCGAGCCGGAGCAGCGCAGCTACGGACTGCTGCCGATTCGGGTCGTGCGCAACGGCTATGGCCGGCAGCTGCACTCGGGCACGTTCGGGCTGCGGTGCGAAGCCGCTGGCGAACAACTGCCCGCGGCGATGACGGGCACGTTCATCCGCGCGCCCCGGATCACCGCGGTCACGTCCGATTGCGAGGTGCTGGCGCGGCGCGGCGACGACCCGGTGCTGGTCCGGCGCGGGCCGATCCTCGCCGCGGCGTTCCATCCCGAGCTGACGCCGGATCACCCGGTCACCGAGCTGTTCGTTCGGATGGTTGGCGGCGACGGTGCGGCGGCGCGGGGCCCGGCACGGGTCGTGCCGGCCGGGTCGGAGAATGCCACCGAGATCGCCGGCTGACGTGCGCGGGAGGCCCCGAGCCTGGTCGGGCCAAAGGGCGTGCAACCCCTCCCGTTGACGCTACCGTGTGGCGGCCCATGAGTTCCGCACTCCGCATCGTCTCGTACGGGCTCGGTCCCATCGGTCTCGCCGCGGCGCGCCTCGTCACGACGAAGTCGACGTTGCAGCTGGTCGGCGCGATCGACGTCGATCCCGACAAGGCCGGTCGCGACGTCGGCGAGTTGCTCGAGCAGGAGGCGATCGGCGTGAGCGTCGAGGCCGACGCCGAGGCGGCGCTGACCCCGCTGAAGCCCGACGCCGTGATCCACTGCACGTCGAGCTTCATCCCGGCGATCGTGGAGCAGCTCGAGACCGCGGCCCGGGCCGGGGTCAACGTCGTGTCCTCGTCGGAGGAGCTGCTCGTTCCGGACCTGCAGGCACGGCGAACTGGCCGAACGGATCGATGCGGCGCCAAGGCCGGCGGCTGTTCGGTGCTGGGAACGGGCGTCAATCCCGGCTTCGCGATGGACCTCGCGGCCGTGATCGCGTCGGCCGTCGCCTTCGACGTGCAGTCGGTCAAGTGCACCGGGTCGTCGATGCGGCGACGCGTCTCGTCTGCCGCTGCAGAAGAAGGTCGGTGCCGGCCTGACCGCCGGGCGAGTTCAAGAAGCAGCTCGCGACCGGCAAGTTCGGCCACATCGGAATGCGGGAATCCCGTGGCGCTCGTTGCCCGGGGCCTCGGTTTCGAACTCGACGACATCGAGCAGACGGTCGAGCCGGTGATCGCCGCCGAGGACCACAAGACGCCGTCCTGACGGTCAAGGAGGGCAGGTCGCCGGTATCCGCAACCATGGTTAGGCCGGGCCGGACAACAGACGCTCGTGCACCTCGATCTGGCGATGTAC
>JALQPE010001513.1:0-13189 GCA_030407315.1 Asparagopsis taxiformis | reverse complement strand
CCAACCCCAACCCCAACCCCAACCCCAACCCCAACCCCAACCCCAACCCCAACCCCGTTTTTGATTTTATATGACTGACAGTTTTTGAAGATGATAGACAGTGTTTAATTAACTATGACTAAAAATCTCTTTCTCTTGGTGGTAATTTTGTGCCTGGTCGGTAATCTTCAAGGAAAGTAATACTACGGAAATCTTACTTGCGGTACATGTGAATAGCAAACTTGCGATGCTCCTAACCAATGTTTTTTCTGGAACGGAGGACCAGTATCTCATGCTTAAATGTTCTGCTATGTCTTTCCTCCAATGACATGTAGGAATTTCGTGGCTCCTTTCAAGGTCTATGAATGCAATCAGTGTGCTGAGATTAATAGCTGTTGCATTGCAGTAAGTGGAGCCCCGATGGACTGCATAGATGAAGAGTTTGCGAGCGATCTTTGTGTGTTTGAAGAAACAAAAAGAACAAGTCAAACAGTCAAATGGAGACAAATTTTGAGAGATAGAGCAAAAGAATATAGCCTATAAGGTTCTTTTCCATGATTGTCCATAAGTTTTTAAACACGAAAAAAATATTCGTTCATATATAATATTGATATGAAAGTTACTACCAGCTTGTTGATATTAGTGATGTTCCTCACTTTCTGTGAGTGCCGAGAATATGCTGGAAACCTAACCTGCGCCCAGTGTATTAAAGAGGAATGCGCAAACAAACTGTGCATGTTTGCAAACGGCGGGCCATTTGATCACCAAGAAGTCTATTGCTACCCGCTAGCAGACAAAACTTGCTCTCAATACATTCAGCCTTTCAGAGTTTACGAGTGTGATAAATGCAAAAGTACCTGCTGCTTTTCTGCATCCTCAACTGTACCTGATTGTGTGGAAAAAGCCGATGCTGACGAAATCTGTGTTTTCAACTAGAAATCCCTTATCAAGACCAAGAAGCTCTTGTTCGAGACAGACTGATGTTCAAGCCATATAGAATTTGAAATTATTTCTATTCATTTCATTCTACTCTTTCACCAGACTCAAAGAGAATTATTATCTTTTGATGAAATTTACACGATCACCAGAAGAATCCACAATTACGCTCGGTCTTGTAGTTGAGACCCATTGGTACATTTTATCAAACCTGAAAGAATTTCGACCAGTTCAAAACGCCTGATCAGAAAGCATTGGTGCGTTTGGGCGAGATAGCATAAAAGAGAGGGAGAGTTAATTGATTATTAAAATGAGGATAATTAATATGAAATCAATCGTCGTCATACTGACAATTTGCCTCTTCTTCGGGGCTATTGACTGCAGGGAGTATACTGGAAATATAACATGCTCTCAGTGCGTTCGAATGCAATGTGGATCAAACTTGTGCACATTCTTGAATGGGGGACCGTTCAGCCATTCCGAAAATGACTGCTTCACACAATCGCAGGCAGCGTGCTCCCAGTACCTCGTACCATTTAGAGTCTATGAATGCGGAGAGTGTGGAAGCACATGCTGCATTAGTGTCACGGGGCAGGGAACTCGCTGTATCGGAGCGTCTGAAGCTAGACAAATCTGTTATTTTGGATAATCAACAAAATTGACACCCAGCAAACTGTTAAGAAAGTTGAAGACAACTCATATGGACAATTGAAATGATTTCGACAAGGACTCTTGCTAAGATAAATTCCTATATCAGAATCATAAGCAAATATTTATTAATATTCATGAAAATCTTTATCCCTTTCCTGGCTGCCAGCGTAATCCTGGTCAGTAGATGCCGATAGTACTATGGTAACTTCACATGCTAAGGATGCGTTAGGCTGAAGTGTGAAGGAGCGAATCAATGCCTATACATTAATGGAGGACCATTCTACGAGGCAGAAAATGCCTGCTATCCATACGCTCCGGACACTTGTGCTCACTATATCAAGACATTTAAAGTTTATGAGTGTGATCAGTGCAAGTAGGACGATGGTTGCTGCTATACGGCCTCAGGCTAGGAGACGGGATGCTTGAAGGGAGAACAAGCAAGGTATGGCTGTGATTTCGACCATTTCTCAATTGAATCGTCAAGTACGCATCAGGAGGTTAAATTCAATCGGAGTGATAGTTTCGAGAACCTGCGATATAGATATTGATTTCGGAAATCTTACATAAATATGCTGAGGATGACAGTTATCTTTGGGATGAATGATAAGGAATGATAGCCAGTCCATAGTGGATCATGAGAATCAGGCGGCGATGACTTTCTTGAGGTACTCTTCCTTGGCCTTTTTGATGTCTGCTCTGGTTTCGACTTTGCGGGTGGCGAGGACCTTCCTCTTCTCTCCACCTCTGGACTTCTTGATTTTTCTTTTGAGTTCCTTCTCGGCTTTTCTCTTGGGGTTCCTCTTGGGGATGACGTTGATCCTCCTGAGCCTGTAGTTGGGCTCGTACTTGACCAGGTACTGCTGGTTGTCGTAGGCAAGGCAGAAACCAACTGACCTGTTGCCACCGAAGGCTGTGCGCAGACCATACACAATCAGATTCTTGATGTCCCATCCATACTTCTTAGAGATGAGCTCCTTAAGATCGTTCTTGGACACGTTGGGCTTTCCTGCATTATCTCACCAGTACCCTCGTGGTAAACCTCAAACATGAGTTCCTTGCGAGCAAGCAGCTTATTGATGCGCAGGCGACGGGCTCGGATGGTGATGGCCATATTAATATTTAATATTTTATTAAAAAACAATTAATCGAATAAGAAACCTTACAATTAATACCCAAAGATTCAAAAAGGAACATCTAAAAAATATAGAAGTTCGGAATAGTCATCATTTCAGGATAACTTCACTTTTTGACTGCTGAATCGTGTTGAATCTTTTATCGATCTTCCGATAGTGCCTCGATTCTTCTTCGTTAAAGATATTTTTCTAGACAATAGCTTAAATTGAATTTGCTGCCACTTTACTTCTTGGGTCCTTTTCATACAGTTCTATAGCTTTTCGATAGCTTAAACGAGCATAATCAGCTTCTCCTAAGTAAGTTTTAGCTTCAGCAACTATTTAGAATTCTAAAGCTGAGAAGAGTTGATCAGGCTTGATCTCAAGAATAGATATCTTCTAGATTATTTTTTCGTATTCTCTGACAGTACTTTCAAAATCTCCAATGAGGTTGTAATTCCGAAGCATTAGTCTTCGAGTTTGAAGGAGGTTTTAAAGAACCAAATTGCTTTGGCTTAAACCTTCCAGCTACTCATAAACCTCCAGTTGTTTGTGCAGGTAAAATAGTAATCTGATTGGATCTTTAGTCCATACTTTGAGCAGTAGATCGTATAGTTTGATAATTGATTGAGATCGTTAATTTCTTTCTTATTTTTTGGAAGCATGCTGATCATTCTTTAAATTTATTAAGTGCAGGCTTGCTCAGAGTACCCCTCAGATGAAAGCTCACATTCTAATTTCCGAGTAGTCAAATTTAAAGCTTATTAGGCTCCAATTTGACCCTCTAAAGTTTTCATTACGTTGGAAATTACGTCACTAGCTTCTGAGTAGAAAGATAACACCATTAAAGCATCTATTTGACTATAGAAAACTTGGCGGTATTGTTTTTCAGTTAATACTTTGCCATCTCTTCACCATACAGACATTTCCTGACTAAAGTCTGGAAGTTCTAAACTAACTCAATAACCTTTTCATAGTGTTCTAGTTTCCCCTAAGTTTGAATATTTAAAGCTTCGATCGCTATAATATACATAGCTAGTTTTTCCCTTTCGATTTTGCTGAGTTTACCCATCACTTTCTTGGCCAAGGAATAATACTTTGAGCTATTTTCATAGTCTTATAGCTTTACCAGAAACTAGATGTAAAGGTAATAGATGTAAACTTAATGGCTAGTAAGAGATTTTTGGCTGTTGGGATTGGAGTTCTGTCCTTGAATTATTACTAGACACTAAGAGAGCTGTTCAAAACACTTGTTGTGCTATTAACTATAGAAGCATTTGATCGCCATCTTTTCTAGTTTCTCTAATTTCTTTGAAAGAATTAATCTGCTTGAAACTGAGACTCTGAGCACTGAGAGACGCCTGCATTGTTCTCGTCCTGATGGGGAATATGCTTGGTGTAGGAACGATGTTTTTCTCTGCTCTTGCTGATACTTTTGAGTTACTGGCTGGTTTCCCAGTTCTTTCCTTCTTGCACTAGTTATCGCAGAGGGACTGTGTTCTTTTTGATGTCGTTCATAAAAACTCATCGGTGTTGAGAGCATAGATGCTTTGCTTTCTGTTCGACTTGCCCTCCGAGCGAGGAATATTGTGGACCAATGGCATGTCCGACAACGGTCTTCTTTTGTCAGGCTCAACCCCCATACCATATGAACTCTTCCGTTTCTCAAGCATAACCAAATAATATGTTCGTTAATTTTATGATATAATTTATCAATGCATCACAGTATTGTCAGAACTAAATAGTTCTCGAAAGAAATTTCTAACAGGTTTTTCTTTTACATCTGTTAATTCTCATATAATCAACCTCAAGATTTGCATAATATTAATAACAGAAGATGAATTAGCAACCAGTTCTCATTAGTACAGCGCTTTCAAACTATAGACGAAGAAGTAGTTGCTCAGTGCTTCTCGCATCTGCATAATCCCAATTCTTCACCAGAAATACGCAAGAAAGCAGATCGATACCTCTTGGAAATGGAGGCCAACTTCGTTGAGCTGATGGGCGTTCTCATCAAAATATTCGAAGCAAATCAACAGGTACCACTCAGAGAATACAGGACATGAGCCTTGCTTTTCAATCTTTACTTTACTTTGGAAACGTGGTAAAGAGGCAGTGGAACATAAAAAGAAAAGGACAGCTTCATTCTCAGTTTGATGCCTGCAAGAAAGTGATCAGAGAAAAAATCGTGGGGTACCTAATCAACATAGTCAACTCCATCAACAATTTGACCCCATTTACCCACACTCTGTTCAATATTGCGACTTTTATTTGCGAGGCTGACTATCCCCACCATTTTCCTCAGTTCACAGTATTTCTCCGAAAGGCTATTGAAACCATCGGGATTTCTAAGAACCATGTCGTGATCTTCAAAGAAATAAAATAGGTAAACCTAATAAAAAGTAGATCTTCCTCAAAATTAGCAGCAGGAAAGGAAGTGTAGCGCTTAAGCATTTTGAATAGGAGTTCCGAGGCACTTTAACAAGCATAGCGAACATTGGCGAGAAATTGAAAGAATAAATATGCAAAGAAGGAGTAGTTCCAAATCCTTTTGCTGTCAAGATAAGCAAGTATGCTGATCAAATCGTCCTATCAATTTTGATCATGGCCCCACCGTAGCTATTCGATGAGTAAACACAATCATAAGGTAGGACCTACATTAAATGTGTGCAATATTCTTCAGCTAAGTTGCAAACGCTCCTTAAGTGCCATCTGAATGACAAAACACCAGCTGAGCAGAAGTTCCTGCTGGAAAAAAGTACTCAGTATGAAACTCAGATATCAAGAGCCTAATTTATAGTCTCGGCCTTCTTCAACAGGCAAACCCCTTTGCAATGACTCCGATAATCAACTAGTATTATCAAATACTAGCTTTTGTAATTTCGAACTTTGAGAAGTTTGCCAAAAGCTCTGTTTTTAGGTATTCCTTGCTTGGAATGCGAAAGTATATGAGGGAGTTTAGCTACTACTCGTAAGATAATGTATTTATGTCATCGATTGGGAACAAAGCCAAGATGCCGAACTATCTAGAACTGAGAAGAATCTGCAAATAAGCCTATTATAGAAATCTTCCCAACTAAAATGTTGAAGCCTTAATGAACATTGTTATTACAAAGGCTATCAGTGCCCGTTTCAGAAACGATAAAAATGACCAGAATTCAGGCACCTATGACTTTGAGGAGAGTCTCAACATCGATAAAGACAAAAGTACTCAAAAATAACTTTCTGTTGAGGTTTGCTCTCTGACTTTGATGGAGGTAATCATTGAGAGATTCTTTGATTTGCTTTTGCAAATATAAAGAAGCTGGTGGCATACTGCGTGCAGAATAATTGGTCAAATTTGCCAGAACAGACCTTACTGAACTTGTTCGCGGTGCTATCACTGCTCCCCCGGGTGATTAAGAATAACCGAGTCAACGAGCTCTATTAGATTCCCATCCTTGATATTTTGGTGGTGGTGCACAAGAACCCTATCCTTGCTCCTCGGTTTCCCACTCTTGCTTCTGGGTGGATCGAGGTGTTCAACAACGACCAGACCAATGCCCTCATTGTAGTTCTGCTGGAGTTTATTCAGAAGGAGACTAAAATGGACGTGTTGATGCAGTCTTGCCAAGCTCTCAGCAAGATGGTGAACAAGAAGGCCAATTTCATCGATATCCCTTCATTGATTCACAAGGTGTTCCCGGTGGCCGTTCAGCTGTTCAATAAAACTGATAACCCTGAGGTGCTATGGCCGATGGTGAACCTGATATCTAGCCTCATCACCAAGACTGAGTTCAACACAGACATCATTGTACAGTCTATGCAGAGTCAGTCCTTTGGGGTGATTCTGAACAGTGAGTCTGCCCTGTTAATTGAGGCCCTATGCTAGATGTTCAAGAACTTCCTATGTGTGATTCCCAGAAACCGACCTGCTGGTTGCATTTTCTTGATTATCAGCCAGTTTCTGAACAAGCACCTGGAGGCTACTTTCGAGCCATACTTTGAGAGGGTGCTTAACCTGTGGTATGTGTCGATTAGGGAGTACAGTCCTATGCACGAGTGCAACCACCAATACTTGGAGCTGTTCAACGTGCACTACAAGAAGGTACTCAGGCAGAACTCACCTACCATCATTTATATCCTGGAGGAGTATATGCTGCTTGAACTTATTGAGGGGCAACTGCCTGACTACATGGCCATCATAGAGAAGTTCTACTCCTCCCTCGAGGATCTGGACAGGGATGAAGTGGATTCCCTCAAAATAGCCGCACTCTCATTCTACATCACTCTCATCACCAAACACGGACTCGGCAAAGTCAACACCGAAAACATGCTCAAGGCCATCCTCAACAACTTCTTTATCTTTGAAGGCAAAGTCAGCTCCTCCCTCCGCAACAGCATGCTCGCCATTGTCAACCGATACATCATCATGTACAAAACAGAGTTCTTTACCTTCCTCAAGAGCAACAATATTCCCGAACAGAACTTTTACGATGTCTACTTCCAGAATATGGAGTTCCTCACTTCCAGAACTGCTATGTACGCAAATAATAACAAAGGAAAATCAACGCCATAGCCCTGATCAGCCTCATCAACTTCTTGGACCCAACTACCCTCTCCAAAAGGTTTCAACAAATAATCCACCTTATTGTCCCTTAACTTGAAAACTACAAAACAGTTCAACAACATAATGGACTGCAAACATATGTTGGGAAAGTAGAGAACAGCCCAAATCTAAGATTTGCATCCAACATTCTAAGTGCTCGCAAGGAAGATATCAGAAAGCAGTCGGGGTTTGACAATGTAGAACTTCCTCAGTACTTTGTATCAGAGATGAATGTAACATATTCATTAATTTTAGAATTTGGCAAACAAAATGAATTTGCCTTTGGGATAAATCCTTCAGAATGTCGAAGGACAAGAGTGGCAAATTAGACTGTCGAAGTTCTTCTCATGAATGTTGTAATTGATGGTCCTTTAACTTTTAACTCGAACTATCATTCTGTTTTATTCTTGAAGTTCAGAGACTCGAATACGATTGGATCGCCAATACAGCCAACAATATTTATGTTTAAGTGATTGATTAGGTTATAATAAGTGCATTCAAAGCAATGGACCCGCTAAAATTCTCGGTTTCCTCCAGTCGCAATTCCCAAACTTTCAATTTGAGTAGTAGTTTAAAGTCCTTCAACATTTTTCCCTCGCTATCTAGTCTAACTCAGGGAATAGCCAACCGATTCAAACTCAAAATCTATCCATTTGCCCCTAAAATCCGAAAACCCGCAACCCGCCCAGAAATAGACCCGAAAATCAAAGAAATAGATAACACAATGTTTGATACTCTTGTCCTCGATAGTCCCCAGCAGATCTACTTCAACAACGAGATCATCAATAAGAGCACCCCAACTCGGACCTTGAAAGAGGAGAAAGTGAACTCAACTGCGATCAAGAATAGATAGATGCACGAAGAGTATCAAGATTTCGGCGAAGAAGGATCCTGCTTTGTTGATAACCCTAACCCTGAGGAAGCCAGCTTTGAAAAGGAGAAAAGCAAGGGCGACAAGTCTAGTGCGAAAAAAACCAAGAAGATATTCAAGAGGTAAAAGGATGTCCCATCAATTGACAGGTTCAGCAAAAATTTACTACGTCTCTCGACGGAAAGATGTCCTGTGACTTGATCTGTGTTTGTTTATAATGATCATTACTTCATATAGCTTCTAATCGAATTCTATAAGTTCTCAAGGATAGAATCCGATTGAACTCACATCACTTATTTATTTATAAGTTAACAATACAAAAAATCGAAATGAGTCTCAACGCTAGTGTGGAACTAGCCATTAACTTCTCTCATATTGAGTGCCGTCGTCTTCTTCGCCAAGGATACTTCCGCTTCTGCCTTCGAATTTTCTACACTGATCCTGAAACGCAATAGAAAGTATTTGCAAATCGACTTAGGTTCTCTGTCACCCATATCACATCTTGAGAAACGAGACTGAGAACGGAGAATTCTCTCAGATAAGAGAGTCTCTTCGTCCTATTTAGAAGCAAGTTGACTTAAAGCTACCTGAATCATAAATTGACAACGACAGCGAATATTATCATTCACCTATTGTTTCCATTCGCTATGAGGACGGTATGTACCCGTTGAAAGAGACACTCTACTTTAAAGTTTATGTTCGAGCCAATATTGTCGAGAATATAGAACTGAAATGCGAAAGTTCCCTATACTATGGAGAAGACATCAAAGCCGTATATTGAAGGGTATCATAGAAATTTACGAACGTTGGCAACTTTGAGGCAACCATTCGGAAGATATATAACGTCGGATGCTTTTTACCAATTCTCTACGATGAGTTTGGGAGTGTACAAGTCACAGGAACCTACCATGCAACAGTTTTGGAATTTCAGTTTTCCCAAGAGCATGGAAAAGAATATAAAACCTTTGACAGCTATGTTGAATCATCCACAAAAGGGTGTAAAATGTTAAAATTACTTAGTTAATGAGCAAGAAACCAGAGCACTGTATAATCTTTATCGGAAATCTATCGAGCAAGAGTTTATTAATCTTCAAGAAAGACAGATTCGATACTCCAAATTAGTTAATCGGCAAGTGCAATCAGAAAGAAAGATATTCAGCACTTCCCTTAATAAAAACTTCTATGAAGAAAATTCGCCTCAGTAAGAATTTATAAAACAAATGAACAAAGATATGGCTCCACTCCAAAATTGCAATCAGAGGCTAGAAATAAAACTTAAAACAACAAAACTCCAATAGCCTGAAAGTTTAAAAAAAGACGTTGTTTTTGCAATTCCTTCGAATACTGAATTAATTAAAATGATTTAGTCTCTCAACAATGGAAAAGATCCTTTCCTTCGCCAAAAAATTACGAATTCGATATTGCAGGACTTTACCAACATGAAGGCTTATATGTACTAGAAATGGAATGATCACACTCGATTTGTCAGCGAGAACACCGATGTCATCACCAAATATTTGAAAAAGAGTTATCAAGAACAAGTAAAGTAGAGATTTCGAAATAATATCTTCAGTCACAAATTGAAAAATCATAATTGGAGTTACTCTAAGTATGAAGATAGTGGAAAACTTCATATTCACTGCTCTCTGAAGGAGAAAACAAAGACTGAAAGTAATCAAGAACTCTGGGCTGATAGCTTTTTAATTGAAAACAAGCAGTATTTTGGAATGCAAGAAGGAAGTATTAAGCTGTTCGAAGAAATAAATTCAGCTCCCAAACCATCAAATGATTGCAAACAAAATAGGCCCTTTTCAAATTAATCCATTGATGAAAAAAAGAAGGTTCAGAAGGGAAAGCATATTGTTATTTTAGTTCATGGATATCAGGCTTCTCGAACCGATTTTCTTCTTCTGAAGAACTGTCTTGAAATTAATTATGATAACGTAGAAGTCATGCTAAGTTTCTCAAATGAAGGTAGGACAGAATAGAGCCTTTAGGTCCTAGGGAAAAGACTTGCAGTTGAAGTTGCTAATTACTTAACGACTACGAGCGAAGAGTCCCGTATTAGCTTCATAGGACACTCAATGGGAGGTCTAATTGTTCGAAGCGCTCTTACTTACCTTCAGAATATTGAACATCGATTACATGCCTACATATCGATCTGCACTCCACACTTAGGCTATCTTTATGAGCCTTCTAAACTTGTTCAGGCAGGTCTCTGGATAATCAACACTTGGAAAAAATCACTTTCCATATCTCACATTTGTATGAACGATAGTCCGAACAATCCTCGAGACAGCTTTCTCTACCGCTTAACCACAAACAAAGGATTAAAGGGCTTTCGGCATATCTGCTTTATGACTTCATCCCAAGACGAATACGTTCCTTTCGAGTCTGCTCGAGTTGAAAAAAATAATAAGCTCCTTTCTTCATTGAGCCAAAAAGAGTATTTTCACAATAACATAGATCAAATCTCATTTGCGAAATGGTGGATAACATTCTTGAAGACATTTAGGCACCTTAGCTGTCGAGAATAGATGTTGTATTCAACTTGTAGAAGCAGTACGTTTTTCTTTCAATATAGAAACTTTGACAGTTTTATCGGAAGAACAGGGCATGTACTTTTCTTATCCGATACTCAATTTCTAAAGCAGTTTGCTTTATGTTTCTAAAAATATTTTATATGAAATTATGTTGAAACTCCTAAAAATCAATGAATCATGATATTTATTATATGCCGAAATGGTTCTGCTATAAGTGATTTTCCCATCCTTCTAACACGTCTGATCTTCGACTTTCAATACTTTCTTGCTTTTGAAAAATTGTTTTTGGAAGAGACTTTTTAATATTTGCTGGCTTGATTACCTTCTCGCCATATTTCTGAATAGGGATTCTCTTTTTTCGGCAAACTTTAATAAAATTGGTTTCACTTTAGCTTATCTCTTCAGATTTTTCATGCAATACACCGACTTAATGTAAACAAGCAGAAAATTGTTGAGCATTTGATAAGAAAGGAGCCTTCAAGCATTGAGGAGCGTATGCAAGTTGAGGAGTTGTAGTTTCCAGATGTTATGAGGTAGAGTTTTTAACAACCATTGGAGAATGGCTCTTAACCACTTGCTCCGACTTTCGACTGTTTTCCTTCGAGGTTGACTTTACCTTTGGACTTTTACCAAATCCTTTCGGCTTGAGTGTATTATTTTCCATCTTGAAAATGGTAACGTACCAAACTTAACCGTATTCTCATGAGGATAAACCCCGTCGAAAGTTTGCTTTTCGTGGGTCCATTAAAGGTTATTTACACACTTTTCGACTTTCTTGTAGTTGAAAGGTTGTTGGGCTATTCTATGTCAATGTTTTGGTGCTTGTCTGTGTTCTTTCCCCGGGAACTGATTTGTGTGATGATATCTCGCATTTACTCCCCTTTACTTTCACTCCAATTCTTTCTCGATTTTCTCCTGCTGCTTTCCTCCTCCGCTTCCCTCCTTCTTGAGAAGGCAACCTTCTTTGAAGGGTTGCTCTTCACTACGCTTGTTTTGCAGCAACGATACTGATAGAATGATAAATTGTTTTCTGGGTTTGTGCTTACCCTCGTTTTTTCCTCGAGAAGCAGTTGTTAAATTGTGTTCCTTTCACTTGAGTATTGTGGAGGCAGCATGAACAAGCATGGTTGTCTTTCAGAAGAGTCTGGGAGAGAGTATATTTTGCTGGTATTGCTTGAAAGCTCTTTGCTCCGATGTCTGTCCTTCCCTTCCAACATCTCAATCTATGTCCTCATTATATTGTATAGTGATTTCTTGGCAAAGATAAAATTATCTGAGGGAGGTGTTGTTGAATCTTGAAGCTCTTAGCTATTTCTTCGAATCCGATATTGATCGTGCTTTATTACAATAACTAATAACCTTGCTTCCAAAGGATAACTGATGCTACCGTCACTAACTCGGACACATGAGCAGTCAGCCCGTACTTCCCAGCCAAAAGTCTATGAACCTCCTTTTGAGGCCGATCATGAGGAAGATGATTGCAAGAAAACTCCAGGGTCCTTCTCACGCTCATCCAAGAAAATCAAGTAATATTGCGAAGATTAAGGCAGAACTGGAAGTCAAGTCAAAAGGCAGCACTCGATAGAAGATGGACGGGACCTTAAGCCAGCCGAAATTATGAAGGGACCAATCTTCGTATCCAAGGCCAAGGGTGCCAATGCTCCCAACCTCTCCCAATAAATCAAAGCAATCGAAAGGAGAATTCGCATCTGTCAAAAAAAGATAGACCTTGAGAAAAAAAGGAGTCAACAATGTATCAATGATGTAACCAAGTGGCTGTAGCGAGCGATAACTCAGCGTAATATGACTTTGAAAGAGTTATTAAGAGAGAGCTGGAGCTCCAGGGAGCAAACAACGCAAAAATTATCCACGATCAAAACAACTTTGACTACTTGACGAACCCCGGCAAGCCTCCAATAGAAGATCAAGTGTCCGAGCCTCCAATCGAAGAAAATTAAACAGTTCCTAAACAGTTTAATGTAAACGAAGGACTAGAAAAACTAGAAAGGCATTACGAGAGTAATTTGAAGAAAAAGTTTGAAAGGAGAGAAATGTTTCCTCATCAGGCATGTAAAAGAAAAACACCTAAACTGTATATAACACAGAAAACTCACTCTCTTCAAAAGCAGGGAAAGCCTTACACCGAAGAGGAACATCTATTCCGAGTAATGACTAAATAAACAACACCACAGTAAATTTATCCGACAATTCCAAATTTTGCTGTGGTGAAAGATAACCTATCAAAAAATATAGTAGCCTATATGGGTGATTATCGCCCTTTTATTGAAAAAACAAAAGAAGGAAACTAGAAAGATCAGAATTTACAAAAAGCTGGATCCGAGCAAAATCTCGAAGGAGTTAACGACAAATCTCAACGGTAATTAGAGCTTAATGTAAGAAGCTCGTGATTGCTATCTTAATCATTTTAAATTTAATACATTTGATCTCAACATTTGCGCTAAAGAAATCCGATATAGATCAGTTAATTATCTTGGGGTTGGGGTTGGGG
>JALQPE010001512.1:0-14389 GCA_030407315.1 Asparagopsis taxiformis | reverse complement strand
AGCCCGCCGTGCACGGCGAGGAAGAGAGCAGGTTTGCCACCTGACAGGCGCCGCCCCCGACCCCCATGGCCATCGCATCGGCGCGCAGCTCGGGCCCGGGCACGAAGCCCCGGATCCGCAGCGGGGGCCCCACCACACGATGCCAGGACAGGGTCTCGTGCGCAGGGATCACGACGCGTGCAGGCGGCGCGCGGCCGCGCGAACGTTGGTCTCCTTGCCCCGCTGTACGACGGGTCGTAGGTCGTGCCCGGCCGCCGCAGCGGCTCGAGCGCGCGGCGGACACGAACGGGAAGTCGGCGGCCTCGGCGTGCGACGGCGTGCGACGTTCGAGGGCCCACGCGACGAGGCCGGCCCACGGCGCACCCAGATCCGGGCGTCGAGGGGCACCACGCGCCGCAGCGCGCGCTTCGCGGCGACGGCAGCGCTGCGGGCGTCAGTCACCCAGGATGCTCTCACGAACCGCGGCGAGCAGCGCTTCGCGGTTGAAGGGCTTGGGCACGAGGCGCACGCGGCCGCGGTCGTCGACCTCGTCGCCGAGATCGCCTTCCGCTGTACCCGCTGGCGAAGATGACCGGCGGATCACCGCCGAGGGCTCCGATGGCGCGGTAGGCCTCCCGGCCTCCCATCCGGGGCATGACCGCATCGAGGATCACGAGGTCGATGATCTCGCGATGCTGCTCATAGATGCGCACCGCCTCGAGGCCGTCTTCAGCGGGCAGGACCACGTAGCCGGAGCGCTCGAGCATGCGCTGCGTGACACGCCGGACGTCCGGGTCCGTCCTCGGCGAGCAAGATCGTGCCGCTGCCGGCATCGGTGAGCACGGGCGAGCGGGCCTCCGCCTCGGGGGCGGCGGGCGTGGCCTCGCCCTCGTGCTGGGGCCATAGAGGCGGAAGACGGAGCTCGACCCAGCGCGCTGTCGACCTTCACCCACCCGCCGTGCTGTCGCAGCACGCCGTAGACGGTGGCGAGGCCGAGCCCTGTCCGTGGCCCGCCTCCTTGGTGGTGAAGAACGGCTCGAAGATGTGCTCGAGGGTCTCGTGCGACATGCCCACCCGGTGTCCGCGACCTCCATCACCGCGAAGCCCCGCGCGGGCGCCACGCTGTCGAGTGCAAGCTCGGCTGTCATCTCCTTCTCGTAGGTGGAGATGGTGAGGCGGCCGCCGCTCGGCATGGCGTCACGCGCGTTGACGCACAGGTTCAGCAGGACCTGCTCGACCATGCCCCGGTTCCGCGAAGATGCGGGCCGCGCCCGCGTTCGGCCGCACCACGAGCTCGATGTGCTCACCGATCACACGCCGGAGCATCTTGAGGAGCTCCTCGAGGACCTCGTCCGGCGCGTGCACGGCCGGCTGGAGGACCTGGCGCCGGCTGAACAGCAGCAGCTGCTTCACGAGCCGCGAGGCCCGCATGCCGGACTCGAGCACCTCGTCGAGGCTCGGGCGGGCCGGATGGTCATCTTCGATGTCCATCATCGCGAGCTCCGTCGAGCCGTTCATGATCTGGAGCAGGTTGTTGAAGTCGTGAGCGACGCCGCCCGTGAGCTGGCCGACCGCCTCCATCTTGCGCGCGTGCTGCAGCTGCTCCTCGAGCGCGAGGCGCTCCGTCACGTCGTGGGAGACCGCGACGTAGCTCGTCGTCGCCGCCCTCGCCATCACGAATCGGAGAGATGACGAAGTCCTCGATCACGGCCGCGCCGTCCGATCGCGGGATCGTGATTCGACGCGCCACGCCGCGCCGCGGTCCAGGACCTCCCACATGCCCGCGTAGAAGGCCTCGTCGTGCGCGGGGCTCTGCAGGAAGGCTGGCACCGTGCCCTGGGCCCTCTCCGGGCACCCCGGAGGACTTCTCGAAGGTCGAGTTGACGTACTGGATGCGCTTGTCGGCGCCGAGAATGGAGACCGAGTCCGCGCTCTGCTCCATCGCCTGCAAGAGGTGCTCACGCTCCATCTCTGCGCGGCGGCTCTGGGTGATGTCGATGGCGATCGAGAGGACTCGGGTGGCCCTTCGACCTCGATGAGCACGCCGTAGTACAGGCACCACAGCTCCGAGCCGTCCGCCCGCCGCAGGGCGAGCTCCATGCCGCGCACCTCGCCGTCCGCGCGAAGGGCCGCGGCCAGGCGTCGCGCTGCTCGACGGAGATGAAGCCCAGGGCGGTGCTGGTCCGGCCGACCGCGACCTCCCGTGAGTAGCCGGTGATGCGAACGAAGGAGTCGTTGACGTCCAGGTAGAGCCCGTCCTCGACCGTGCTCAAGGTCATGAGCGCGGGGGCGCTGCGGAAGGTCTTTGTGAAGCGCCCCTCCGTCTCGCGGATCCGACGCAGCATCCGGCGCCGCTCGAGCGCGATGGTGAGGCTCGCGCCCAACTCTCCGAGGAAGCTCAGGGTGCGCGCATCACAGCGATCCTCGAGGTCGGGGGCACGCGCACGTATCCGAGACGGCGCGAAGCCGCGCCCAGCTTCACCAAGAAGCCGCCCTCGAGCAGGTGCCCGGTGGCCTCGGTCTCCGAGATGCGCAGCCGAACTTCGACCGGGCCCCCGACCGCCTCCCCGAGCAGGGCGGCCACCGCTCGCTCGTCGGGCTCGGCGACGTCCTCGGGGCCCAAGGCCTCGAGCAAGCGCAAGGTCAGCTCACGTTCGAACTCGGTGCGCCGGCGATTGGTGACGTCGAGGCCATGGGTGACGACCCAGGCCACCTCGCCGGATGCGTCCTTTCTCGGCACGTGCTCGAGCTCGAGCCAACGCGGCCGCCCCGGCTGTCCCGTTCGGACCTCGCAACGGACGGGGTCCCCCTCGAGGGAGGAAGACAACCCTGGTTGCACGGACGCGTACAGCTCGGGCCCCCAGACGTCCGCTGCCGAGGCACCGACCAGCTCGGAGATCGGTCGACCGACCAGCTCCGCGAATGACTCGTTGACGGCGAGGCAGTGCAGGTCGGCGGACATCAGCGCAACCGGGCGCGGCAGCGAGTGCACGAGGTGCTCGAGCTGCTTCATGCGGGCGTCGACCTCGAGGCGGTGCAACGCGACGCCGAGGTCCTCCGCGAGCTCCTCCATCAACCCCTGGGCCGTGAGGTCCTCGGCGAGGCCCGCAGGCACCGACACCGTGAGCATGCCGAGCACCTGGCCCTCGACCGCGAGTCGATGGCTGAAGGCAGCCCGCTTGGCGTAGCGTGAAGCCAAGGGGCAATCGGGGCACTCGGTCACCGGATCGCGAATCACGACCAAAGCGTCCTCGGAGCGCGCGCGGCGCGCGCAGGTCAGCTTGTCCGGCGTGACGAGCGACTCGCAGGACGGTGACGACGTCCTCGCCGAGGCCCGACGAGGCCGTCATGCGCGGGGCGCGCCCGGCTCGACCCCGACCGCGATCCACGCATTGTAGAAGCCGAGGGCGGACGTGAGCGTCTCGCAGGCCCGCGTTATCAGTTGCTGGGGGTCGGACTCGCGGACCAACAGGCGGTTCACGTTCCGGACCGCGAGCAGCATCCGCTCGAGCTCCAGCTCGGGCGCGCTCGGCGCCGGGCTCGCCGGCTCACGCGTCGCGTCTGCAGCTCTTCCTTCGACCATTTCGAGCTCGAATCGGCGTGTGCCGCCGAGTTCCCCCCGCCGCGATCGTACCTGATTCACACCCCCCGTTCAGTCGATTCGGGCAACTTTCCGGCAACTGTAAGGATGAGAGATCGAGAGTGCGTCGCAATTCGTTTTGCGCCTCAGCGCTCGGCCGACGCCTCGCGAATTCGGGCCGCAGAGGCCTTGAGGGTGTCGAGTTTGATGGTTCCGTCGTTCGAGTAGCGGCCGAAGGAGAGTACGCCGGTTGGGCACATCTGAACGCACGCTGAGCAACGCACGCATTCTGGGTCCTCCATTGGCAGCCCCTTATTAGCGAAGTTCATGATGTCGATGCCCTGGTGACATACCGAGGTGCAGACATTGCACGAGATGCACTTCTTCTTCTCCGGGAAGATTCGGAACTTCGAGAACCGAGCGTAGATATGCATCAGGGCCGCGAGCGGGCAAGCGAACCTGCACCAGACGCGGCCGCTGAACCAGAAGTAGAGCCCGACCCCCACGATCCCGGCGAGGAACAGATCGACCACGTGGTAGTAGTTCAGCTGCACCCCGAAGAGCGCCCAATTCGACAGCAGCCCCGAGTAGAAGGCGAGCACCTGCTGCGACGCCTCACTGTCGGGCGCCACCCAGGTGAAGATCCGGGCCGCGAACAGCACGAAGGCCGCGAGCAGGACCGCCTGCCCGACCATGTTCAGCCGGTTCCACTTGGGGCCGTGGGGCATCTTGTGGCGGTGCCGGTCCCCGAGGGTCTCGGCGAGGGCCCGCACGAGCAGATCCAACCGCAGTAGGCGCCCTTGCCGAAGTAGCGCACGAGCAAGGGGATGAGCACGAAGGTCTGAAGCCGCCGATCCACAGCCACCAGGCCATCGGCTCGGAGGTGAAGAAGTTCCAGATGAAGAGCGGCCAGGCGAGCACGAAGCCGAAGGCGCGCCAGTACTCACGACCGTGTCCGTAGCCCACCTCGGGGAACAGGTTGTCGGCGAACATCTTCCCGAAGCCGCTGTCGAAGGCGCCGTTGCTCCCGAGGTAGGGCAGGATGATGTACGGCAGCAGGAATAGGGGCACGACCTGGACCGCCATCAGCGACAGGGTCTGAGCTCGAACGTAAGGTGTCTTGCGCCTCCGGATACGATCGATGCCGAAGCCGATGATGCAGACGGTGTAGACGAGGGTGTAGTAGAAGCCGGGCTCGGTGAGGGTGATGCTCAGGGTGTGCGCGAGGCTCGTCGGGTCGGCGGCCGACGCGAAGGCCCCGCGCACGATGTCGCCCATCTGATGGGGAAACAGGCCGTTGTCGTAGAAGAACGAGTGGATGACCCCGCTGCCCGACTTCCAGTTGTAGACCCAGGTGCAAAAGGCGAAGAAGAGCAGGAAGGCAGCCCACGTCGAGGCGCGCCACTCCCCCGTGATCGGGATGCCAGAGCGCCGGAAGAAGTCGAGGGGGGCTTCGCGCCGATCATCGCAAAGACCACGTCGTTGGGCAGCGACTTCACCTCGCCGTCGCGGTCCTCGATCGTGATCGTGTCGTCGGCGACCTCACGCAGCTTGCTCGCCATCATCATCGTGATGGAGCCGCGGGCCGCCCCCGCCTTGCGCATGTTGGGCGTCATCGCGGTGTTGACGCGGTCCGAGCTCGGCTGCACGACGCCCATCTCCGCCTCGGGGTCTCGGCTGAGGGCCTCGATCTTGTCGATGTTGTCGGGCTTCGGTCGCGAGAACTCCGGCTTTCGGTAGCTCAGGACGACGCGCGCCCCGGCGCAGGCGAGCGCGATCGCGCTCTCGAGCGCCGAGTCCCCGCCGCCGACCACGAGCACGTCCTTGTCCTCGTACTCGCTGGGGTCGTAGAGCCGGTGGTAGACCTTGTCCTTGTCCTGCCCGGGCACCCCGAGGCGGCGGTAGTTGCCGCTTCGACCGATGGCGACGATCACGCGCTTGGCGCGAGTCGTGCGCGCCTCCTTGCCCGCGTGGTGTACGATCAGCTCACCACCCTTGCGCTCGATACGCTCGATGCGCGCGGCCTCGGTCTCGACCCCCTCGCGGCTGCGCGTCGCCTCCAACTCAGCGAGCAAGTCCTCCTTCACATCCGCGGTGAAGCGAATCTCGCCCGCGGGCTCCATGTCCGTCGGGTAGGTGAAGATGGGCTTGCCCTTGGGGAAGTTGACGATGGTGTTGAAGCGCTCGGCGGCCTCGTAGACCACGTAGCGGAGGCCCGCCTTCTTCGCCTCGAATCGCGGCGGAGATCCCGCTGACCCCGGCCCCGATGATCACCACGTCGTAGAGGTCACCCTCGCCCCCACCCGCGGCGAAGTCGGGCTCCTTCAGGAAGGCCTGCACCGCGCGCGCGCCGGTGTCGGCCGAGAACTTGAGCAACGGGATGCCAGTGAGATCGCCCACCACCCGTACGCCGGGGACCGCGGTCGCGCCGTCCTCGCCGACCTGGGGCATCTTCTCGACGGTGCCCGCAGGCCACCCGTGTGGAGCCATTTCGTATACGCGGCGATGGGATTCATGCTGCTCGTCTCGGTCGTAGTCGGGGCTGGCCTCAGGGTCTAGCCGGGCCAGGCCTCTAGCCGCCATAGGCGACGCCGATGCCTTCACGACACCGTATGCCGCCGCCGCGCCCGCAGTTACACGAGACACGTCTCCTACAGCCCCCCACCCGCGGGCTCCGAAATTCGTGTGCGGCCGCGCACACTCGCTCCGAAAAGCGCTCGCACCTCCCGGCGACGCGGAATTTTTGTTTCCATGCGGGACGACCCGGACGGTCCGTAGGTTCGTTCGCGGGAGGGAGGAACTTTGCCGAGACGCGCAACCCACCTACCGCTGCTCGTCCTGTTGGGGGCCTGCGGCGGAGATACCACCACCGAGCCAGGCGCCACGGCGTTCACCGAGCTCGATCCGGCCCCAGGGGCCGGTACCTGGACCAGTGAGTCGCCCAGGCGCTGGGTGTGGCCCCGGACGCCGTCGGCATCGACGGCGATCAGCACCTCGTGGTGCTCGCGGGCGGGATGGCCCACGTCGAAGCAGGCGGCGCACTCGAGCCGCGCCCCCTCTACGCGGGCCCGGACGAGCCGGCCACGATGGGCGCCCCCAAGGCCGTCCGCGCGCGCGCCGGCGGCGGCGCCTGGATCGCGACCGCCTCCGGTCTGTTCGTGCTCGACCGGCACTTCGTCGCGCGCTCTCCGCTCAGCGATGCCCTGACCGACATCCAAGACGTCGGGCACGTCGGGTCGGGCCCCCTCGCCGGCCTGTGGGCGATCGACGCCGACGGCGCGTGGTGGCGCGCCACCGACAACCTTCAGTCGGTGCAAGTCGACCTTCGCACGCCGCGGTGGGTCGCGGTGGAGTCGCGCGGCCGCTTCGGGGTCCTCGCCTCCACCGACGACCTCGTCCTGCTCGGGCACGACGGCGGCCTCACCGCGCTCGACGTGGAGCTACCCACGGGCGAGATTCGTGGCCTCGCCGCCGACGACGGCGCGGTCTGGGTGGGCGCTAGCAACGGCCTGTTCAAGACCGACGGCAGCGCGTGGACGCGCTACCCGCTCTCCGGCAAGCCCGTCGACGCGCTCGCGAGCGACCCCGCCACCGACGCGGTCTGGGCCAAGAGCGGGGCCGAGCTGTTCCGCATCGAGGGCGAGACCATCACCCGCTTCCCGGCCGGCCAAGGTGAAAGCCAGATTGCCGTCGACCGACTCGGCGACGTGCACGCGCTGAGCGCGGCGGCCCTGTTCAAGCGCGGCACCGGCGCACGAATGGGAGCGCGGTGACCTTCGCCGACGTCCGCCCTTGGCTCGCCGCCAACTGCTCGCAGTGCCACCAGAACCAGACCGCGGACTTCGAGGTCTACGAGGTCTTCGTGGAGCGCGCCGAGCCGGCGCTCGCGCGGGTTCGCTCCGGCGACATGCCCCGCTGCGCGGGCAGCGTGCGTTGCGCCGACGAAGACCGCCTCTCCCCCGCCGACTACGCCGTCCTGGAGCAGTGGATCCGGGACGGGATGCCCGAGTGAGGAGCCTCCGATGATGCGAAACATCACCATCACGCTCGGCCTCGCCGTACTCCTGGCGCCGAGCCTCGCGGCCGCCCAGGAGGTCTGCGAGGACGTCAGCCGCCCCCTGACCGGTCAACGTCTGTTGCGCCGGCTCTCCCTCGACTTGACCGAGCAGGTCCCCGGCTTCTCCGACGTCGAGGCCATGCGCGGCCAGTCCGAGCTGTCGGCCGCGGTCGTGGAGCGCTACCTGGGCTCCGAAGAGTTCGTGGGCGTCATGCGCCGCTACCACGAGGAGCTGCTGTGGCCGAACATCGACCAGGTCCAGATCGTGCCCGATACGCACACTCTGTTCCCGCTCGAGATGACGCCCGGCGACCCGGTCTACATCTCGCCGGTGCGCTCCGTCTTCGTGCGCGCGGTCGGCAACGCCAACATCTTCGTGCCGTGCAAGAACGAGCCCGCCGAGTTCGACGACCAGGGCAACCTGGTGCTCGAGGCGGTCGTGGTCGGCACCGCCACCGTCTCCTGGTCGAGGGCTACGTCGAGGTCGAGCCCTACTGGGCCCCCGGCACCACGGTGAAGGTGTGCGCGCTCGATGCCCTGGACAACACCACGGGCATAGTCTGCCCCGGCCCCGTCGAGCGCTACCCCTTCATGGAGGGCATCTGCGCGCAGTTCGACGGCTTCGCCCAGATCGTGCAAGCCCCCTTTCGCAATGAGCGGGTGAGCTGCGACACCGAGCTGGGCCTCCTGTCGCCCGAGTGTGGCTGCGGGCCGAACCTGCGCCACTGCGTGACCCCCGAGACCGGCGCGCAGATCCGCGCCTCGCTGCTGAACCAGATGATGGGCGTCATCGAGGAGGTCGTCCGCCAAGGCCGGCCCTACTCCGAGGTGCTCACCGAGGCCGAGGTCGAGTTCAACGGCCCCATCGTCCACTACCTGCGCCACATGTCGCGGCTGTCCTTCGACGTGTACGGCGGCCTCGACGAGACCGCGGCGCCCCCCGACCTGCGCTACGACCAGGTCGACACCTGGGTCCCCGTGCGCCGCACCGGCCGCCACGCGGGCGTGCTCACCACCCCCGGCTACCTGCTCAAGCACCAGTCGAACCGGCAGCGCGCGCACCGCTTCTACAACGCCTTCGAGTGCTCGAGCTTCATCCCCGACGGGCCCCTGCCCTCTCCCTTCGCGGAATGCAGCCAGCACGAGGACCTCACCAAGCGCTGCGGGTGCGATGCCTGCCACAAGACCCTCGAGCCGCTGGCCGCGCACTGGGGGCGCTTCTCTGAGTACGGCTATCGCCACCTCGACGAGATGCGCTACCCGACGCAATCCGGCTTCAAGTGCGTGCCGCCCCTGAGCGACGTCTACGAGCTCTTCGACTGCTTCCGCTACTACGAGCTCGACCCCGTCGGAGAGGAGGAGCCGTTCCGGGGCTACCTCAACGCCTACGTCTTCCGCACCCCGGAGGAGGTCCAGAGCATCGAGCTCGGACCGCGGCGCCTCGCCGACAGCTCGATCGCATCGGGTCGCTTCGCCGATTGCACCGTGCGCCGGATGTGGACCCACTTCATGCGCCGGGAGCCGACCCTCGACGAGTCGGCGGAGGTGCTGCCCGACCTGGCGGCGGTCTTCACCGCGAGCGGCCTCGACGTGAAGGCCCTCGTCAAGACCATCGTCTCTCACCCCGCGTACCGGAGGATCCCCTAATGAAAGGCGTCCTGCACACCCTCTCCGTGCTCGCCCTCGGGGGCTGCTCGCCTGCAGCGGCGGCACCGACGAGGCGGCGCCGAGCCCTGAGCCGGTGACGCTCACCCCGGGCTCGGAGCTTCCCGCCGAGCACCCGGCCGTGGACCGGCTCAACGTGAAGTCCCGGGGCCCGCGCCGCATGAGCGTGACCCAGCTCGAGCGCAGCCTCGACGCGATCGGCAACCTCGAGCCGGGCACGATCGTCATCCCCCCCGACCTCGCGCTCACGCTCGGTCGGCCCGACTATCTGCGGGTCTACGAGACCTCGCTCGAGCCTTCGCCGCTGTTCATGAAGTTCATGATGGACCTCGGCGGTTTCGTCTGCTCGGGCCTCGCCGACGCGGAGGCCACACGCCCCGCCGAGACCCGCGTCTTCAGCCGCTACCCGGACCGCGACGAGAACCTGCGGTACATGGTGCTGCGATTCCTCGGGCTCGAGGGCGCGGACGCCGACCCCTACGTCACTCGGCTCGGGCGCGTCTACGACGCGGCCGCCCCCGCCGAAGACATCATGTCCGGGTACGAGGCGGCGTGCATCGCCCTCGTCACGTCCCCGAGTTCCTTCTGTACTGAGAGGCCACGACGATGAAGAAAGCCAACTTGTCACGCCGCTCCTTCCTCGGCCGCTCCGCGCTCGGCGCGGGGGGCCTGCTCATGGGGACGATGTTCCCCCGCCGCCTGCTCGGCCAGGAGGCGGCCCGTCACCGCTACGTCTTCGCCTTCTTCGACGGGGGCTGGGACATCCTGCTCGGGCTCGACCCCCGCAACCCGGCCACGACGCGGCCGGACCAGCACCAGATCGACCCGGGCTACGGTCAGCTCCCCGGGGTCTATCGAAACCGAGGGGTGCAGCGCTTCGGCAACCTGAGCTTCGGCCCCGCGGTGCCCCCTGAGCTCGCGGCCCACGCCGACGACCTGTCGATCATCAACGGCATCGCAATGGACACTGCGGCCCACGAGGTCGGGCGGCGCTACTTCATCACCGGGCACTTCCCGCGGGGCATCAGCGCCGTCGGATCGTCCACCGCGGCCGAGATCGCGGCGCAGCAGGGTGATCTGGCGCCGATCCCGCACCTGTCGGCGGCGGTCGAGTCCTACGCGCGGGGCCTGCCCTCGCACGCAAGCCCGCTTGCAATCAACAGCGTCACCGATCTGAACGTGGCCCTCACCCCCTTCGCCGAGATCGACCCCACGGTGCTCGCGGCGGTGCAGGCCTACCAGGACGAGGCGCCCGGCTGCATCGCGGAGCAGATGAACGCCAACGGGCTCACCACCAAGCTGCTGAGCAATCAGCAGCGCGCGCGCGCCTACATCGAGCAGCAGCTGTCGGAGGTCTTCAACTACCAGCGGCAGGACGCGGAGATGGACCGTCTGCGCAACCTGTACGGCATCGTGGACGGGAATACAGGCGCCCGGACTCCCCGGAGGTGATGGCCTTCCTCGCCGCGCAGTCGCTCAAGCGAGGCATCAGCCAGTGCGTATCGGTGCGGCTCGCGACCGGCCTGGACACCCACAGCGCCTGGGCCGACGATCAGGCACCTCGACAGGAGCGGGGCTGGCGCGCGCTCGCCGCGCTGCTGTCGGACCTCAAGGACAGCCCGGACCCCGAGGATGGGGCCAGCAGCGTCTTCACCAAGACCACGGTGCTCGTCTTCTCGGAGTTCGCGCGCACCCCGCTGTTCAACAACCTGCGCGGCCGCGACCACTTCGTGGGCAACTCGTGCCTGGTCGCGGGCGCCGGTCTGAAGGGTGGCTTGACGATCGGCGGCAGCGCCGAGGTGGGGATGATGCCGTACTACTTGCGCCTCGCCACCGGCGAGGCGGTGCCCCAGCCCGCGGACAGCGAGCTGTCCACGGGCGAGGTGGTCTACCTGACCCCGAAGCACGTGCTCGCCACCGTCCTCGCGAGCGGCGGCCTCGACTACGCGTACCTGCGCGAGCGCCGATCCCCGCCCTGCTGGCCTGAGCCTCAGGGCGCGCACGCGGGCTGGTACTGGATCTCCAGGTACTGCGCGGGTTGCGGCACCGCGCCGGGCGCGAACTCGACGTGCCCGTTCGCGAGCCGCCAGTTCACGCCGTCAAGGGGCGGGACCTCGACCCCGTCCTCGAAGACCCGGACCGAGCTCGGCTCAGGGGTGGTGGGCAACCCGAAGCGGCGGCGGTGCCCGAGCAACGGCAGGCTCTCCTGCGCGAGCTGCGCGCCCCAGGTCGGCACGCAGATCGGATAGGCGATGCCGCCGTTGTCGCGCGCGAGTCCAACCAGGCGCGGGCTCGCGAAGCCCTGCCGCCCGCCGTCGAAGCAGTTGCCCCCCTGCGGGCCCGAGGCCCCCGCGATCATGGCGCGCTGGGGGTCACCGGCCGCGGCCACCACGAGCTGCGCGAAGGCGTCGAGGGCGAGGTTGCTGCCGCCGTCGTCCCGATCACTCACGTACACCACCAGGAGGGCGGCGTCGGGCCGGAACAGGTCAGCATTCCACCCCGTCACGACCGGCGCCGACAGCGCACGCCAGGTCGCCTCGACCATCTGCAGCGGTTGGAACCCCGGGCGCAGCGTCTGCACGAGGGTCCCGGACAGGACCCCGCGCGCGGACGGGGCGCTGCCCGGGTGCACGACCCGCCAGTCCGGGTCCGAGCCCACCACCGACCCGCCGTCTGCGAGGTAGCCGCAGGCGCCCTGCCAGGTGGTGGCGGAGGCCGGGCGCTCGGCGACCGGGGGCACGGGGCAGCTCGGGTCCGTGGCCAGCGCGCGCAGCACGCCGATGCGAAAGTCGATGCCCGCGCGCTCGAGCGCGCGCACGAAGGTGTCGCCGATCTGCGGCAGGTCGGCCTGCTCTTGGCTGAAGGCGGCGTTGTCGGCCACGACGAACAGGACGTCGAGGGCTCGTGGGCCCCGCTCGAAGCGCACCACCCGCCGCTCGTCGGCGCCTCGATGCGCCGCACGGGCACCAGGTAGGGCGCCGCCTGCGCATCGACCTCGACCCGCAGCGTGGATCGCGCCGGCCCGACCGTGTCCGGTCGCAGGCCAACCTGCAACGCGACGGAGCCCCCCGGAGCGAGCGGCACCCCGCCGGCGGGAAGGGGTTGGGTAGGCCCGAGATCTCGTAGATCGCGTCGTCGACCGAGACCGCGCTCACTGTCACCGTGCTCTGGGAGGGGTTGATGATCCACAGGGGGCTCGGGTCAGGCGCGCAGGCGGCCCGTGACGGCCCCACCTCGATCGGTGCGGGGCTGATGACGAGGCCTCCGACGACGCCCTGGCCGGAGACCGTGACCTGCGTGCGCTCGCCGTCCGACGAGGACAGGTACATCTCGAGCGTCGTCGAGTAGGCCTGGGCCGCGGTCGGGCGCAGGGAGACGTTCACGACGGTCGAGGTCCCGGCGGGCACCACCCGCCCCGTGAGGCGGGCGTCGTCGAGTCGAAACGCGGCCGTGCTCGCCCCGGTCAGGCGGATGTCGTTGAGCAGGCAGTCCCCGCCGCCCTCGTTGCGGATCTCGATCGCGCCCGCTCGACGCTGGCCGACCTCGACCGCGCCGAGCACGACCGGGTCCGGCCCCACGTCCGCGCGGCACGGGGGCACGAGGACCGCGTCCGCCACCAGCGGCACGATGACCCGCGGGCGCCGGGGGTCGCTCGACTCGATCACGATGTCGCCGGAGTGCGGCCCCGCGGTGAGCGGGAAGAAGCGCACCTCGATGTCCTGCACCGAGCGCTGGGGCACGCTCAGGCTCTGCTCGTCCACCTCGAAGGGCCCGGTGACGGTGAGCTGCGAGATCGACAAGCTGCCTTGCCCCGTATTCGCGAGCCGCAAGGTGCGTCGGGCCCGCGTGCCCACCGCGGTGGTCGAAAAGTGCATCGTGCCGGGCGTGACCTCGAGCCGAGGCCGCCCCGCAGTGCCGGACAGGTCGACCACCGTCTGCAGCTCATCGCTGAAATCGGCGGCACGGCGGTGGCGCACGAGCACTCGCCGCTCGAGGGTGCGCCCCACCGCGAAGTCGGGCGGGGAGAAGGCGACGCCGAAGCTGATCGCCTCGCCGGGCTCGAGCCGGGTGACCTCGGGGACGTCCACGAGCTCGTAGCCTTCGGGGCCGCGCTCGAGGTCGACGCCGAGCAGGTCCACCGGCTCGGTGACGACGTTGGTGCAGGTCGAGGTGACCACCACCCGCTCGTCGGGCTCGACGCGGCCGAAGTCGATGGGCGCGGGGGTGCATTCGAAGGCGTGGGAGCGCGGCGAGGCGCGCAGTGGCGCTGCCACCGCGCACACCGCGGGCGCGCAGGTCGAGATCCACCAGCGCCCCTGGTCGAGGCGCCGCTCCTCGCCCGGCGTGGCCACGTAGCGCAGGCGAGTGGTGAAGCTCTGCTGGGGCTCGAGCTCGGCGCCGTCGGCGAGCAGGGCCCCGCCCCGGGCTGATCGACGCGCGAGAGCAGTTCGAAGCGCCCCGGGCCGTCGATGGTCTCGACGCGCGGGCGGCCGTTGTCGTCGAGGCGCACGAAGAGCCCCGCGGGCACGTCGTGCAGGTTGGTGACCGCGACCTCGATCTCTCGCTCGGAGCCCCAGAGCACCGCCCCGAAGTCGATGGGGTCGGGGGTGACCTGGACCCGCGAGGCGACCCCGCGCCCCACCAGCTCGATGTAGACGGCCTCGGGGAGGTTCGAGCGCACCGTCAAGCCAGATTGCTCGGACTGCTCTTGGGGCGCGAGCGGGAAGAAGCGCACCGAGACCGCGCGCGAGGTGCCGGGGCGGACGTCGAAGCCGGCCGAGTCGACCTCGAACTTGAAGTCGGGGCCGTCCGCGCCGGGGTCGAGCTCGAGCGCCTCGACCCGGAGCACGCCGTCGCCGGTGTTGCGAAAGACGATCTCGAGGGACCGCTCGGTGCCGAGCGGGATCTCGCCGAAGTCCAGGGTCTGGGGCAGCTCCACCTCGGGGTTGACGATGGAGACGCTGGGGCCGGTCTCGTCGGGGCAGGCCGTGACCAGCACCGCCGAGACCAGATACCCCACTCGGGCGCGCATCGACCGCATCGAGGTCAGCGTACAGGGTCGATGCCGCGCGGTCACTCTGCGAGGGGCTCGAAGACGGCGCGGATGG
>JALQPE010001511.1:0-17583 GCA_030407315.1 Asparagopsis taxiformis | reverse complement strand
ACACCTTGCTTTCGTGCTCGAGCACCTTAATGACATGGTTCCTTTCGAACTCTGATTCCTCCTGCTCACTGGCCACAGTCTTCATGTGGTCCAGGTCGTCCTCCAGCTTGATCAGCATCTTCTGCTGGTTGTCAAGCTCTTGGTTCTTCTTCTTCAGGTTGTTGACGAGGTCACCGACTTCGGATTCCTTCTCCCTGATCTTCCTGTCACTCTTCTCCACCTTGTCCTTCAGAGCAGCTATTTCGGTCTTCTGGAGCTGTGCCTTATCAGCAATCTTCTCCAGTTTTTCGATGCCGTCTCTGAGATCATCGTTCTCGTTCTCGAGCTCGTTGATGATGCTGTCTGCCTTTCTGATCTTGTCGTTCATGTCCTGAACATCGTCCTTGGACTGCTTGACTGCTTCTCTCAGGTCTTCGATTTGGTCACCCATCTTCTGGTTGTCATTCTTGAGCTGGTTGTAGCTCTTCTCTGCCAGGAGGCTCTTTCTCCTTTCGTTGTCGAGGTGGTTCTTGAGGTCTCCAATTTCGTCATCGAGCATGCTACTCCTCCTCTCTGCATCGTTGTATGCTCTCTGGAGGTTCCTGTGTTTGTTCTCGATGTCATTGGCATAGTCTTTCATCTTTCCCATATCGAGTTCCTGGTTGTTAACCTTCCTCTTGAGTCCTTCCTTCTCATCCTCGACTCCTCTGATCTGCCTGAGCAGGTTCTCCTTATCAGCCATGGTCTTCCTCCTTTCGTTGTCGATCTCGTTCTTGAGTTTTTCGAGTTCATCAAGGGTGAGGTCTGACTTCCTCTGCATGGCCAGATACTTGTTGTAGTTGTCATTAGCTTCCTGGTACTTCTTGTCCAGCTGCCTTTCTAGTTCCTGGATCTTGTCATCGTCAGCCATGCTCTTCCTCCTCTCATCGGCCAGCATCTTCTCCGGTTTCTTGATGTCCCCATCTCTGTTAATGAACTCTGCCTCAGCATCCTCGAGTTCCTGCTCTTTCTTGTCAAGAATCTTCTCCAACTTAGCAATCTGTGCCTCGTCCATCTGGCTCTTCCTTCTTTCCTCATCAAGCTTGCCCTTCAGGAACTTGATTTCGTTTTCAGTCAGGTTGACCTTATCAGCTACCTGCTTGAGTGCCTCATCCTTCTTGTTGGCCTCGTCGATCTTCTTGTCCAGGTTCCTCTCTAGGTTTCTGATTCTGTCCTCATCAATCATGGACTTCTTCCTTTCTTGGTCAATCTCGTCCTTGAGTGCCCTAATTTCGGACTCAAGCGAGGTGTTCCTTGCCTTTCCATCCTCAATGGCTCTCATCTTATCAGCAAGGATGTTCTCCAGCTTGTCAATCTTGTCCTCATCCAACTGGCTCTTCCTCCTTTCCTTATCGATTTCGTTCTTGAGGAAGGCAATTTCTTCTTCATTGAGGTCACTCTTCCTGGCCAGTTGCCCGATCTTGTCGTTTTGGTTGTTGATGGTCTTGATCTTGTTGTTCAGGATGTCTTCGAGTTCCCTGATCTTATCTTCATCAGCCAGGCTCTTCCTTCTTTCATCTTCAATGGCATCCCTCAGCTGTCTGATTTCCATATCGTTTTGTTTCTTGACTCTATCTTTCTCGTCAATGTCTCTCATTTTCTTGGCAAGGACGTCTTCCAATTTCTGGATGGTAGCCTCATCAGCCAGACTCTTTTTTCTTTCCTTCTCAATCTCGTCGAGGAGTTTCTTGATTTCTTTCTGGTCGGCTGTGTTCCTCTCCTTGAGTCCGTCGAGGAGGTACACCTTCTCGTTGAGTGCCCTTTCGAGGTCTCTGGCTCTCTGCTCATCCATCATGCTCTTCCTTCTCTCATTCTCGAGTTCCTCGTTGAGTTTCCTGATCTTGTCCTCAGTCTTCTTGACGTTGTTATCGAGGATACCCTCCAACTTGGCGATCTTCTCCTCATCAGCCAAACTCTTTCTTCTTTCCTTGTCAATTTCAGCCTTAAGGGGCCATCAGCTCGTTCTCATTGAGGGTGCTCTTCCTGTTGAAGTCATCGATTACATCATTGAGTTGGTTGTCCTTCTCCTTGATCTTGTCCTTCAGAGCCCTAAGAACATTCTGGTTCTCTTCCTTCTCTCTGGCCTGATCCTGGATGACCTTCTTCATTTCTTTGTTGTCTTCTTGGAGGTTCTGGAGTTTCCTGAGGGCATTCTCCTCATTGGCCATGGTCTGCCTTCTTTCATCTTCGAAGTCATCATTCAGTTTCCTGATCATGTCTTCGTACTTCCTGCCTTTATCAGCCTCAGCTCTGGCCTTGTCCTCTGCTCTTCTCTTCTCATCCTCAATGGCCTTGATCTTCCTGTTCAGGTTGTCATGTGCCACTGCAGTGTTCCTTCTTTCATTTTCTATTTCGTCCTTGAGTCTATCCATGTCCTTCTTGTCCATGTCGCTCTGCCTCTCCAACTGCTGGATCACTCTGTCTGCTTTGTCATTGTCTGACTTGAGTTTCTTGATCAGGTCCACATTTTCCCTGATAACATTGTCATCATTTCTGATCTTGTCAACCAGTGCAGCATTCTCATCTTCGAGTTCGTTGGTCTTCTGCTCTGCCATCCTGGCCAGGTTCTTTTTCTTTTCCTTCTCGTTCTCAAGTTCATCAATTACTTTGTTGATTTGATTTCGTTGTCTTTATTTCGTCGGGCCAGCTGTTAGTTTTCCCTCTCAGCCTTCTCCCTCCTTTTATTCTCTTGGTCGAGGTTCCTTTCGAATTCTTTCTGTTTCTTCTGTGCATTTTCCTCCAGTCCCATGGTCTTCCGTTTCATATCCTTAAGTTCGTCCAGAACGACGGGTAACTGTTCAGCATCAGCCCTAAGTGACTCCAGATTTTTATTCTTCCTCACCAGGTCATCTGCCTGTCGTTTCATGTCATCGAGTAACCTGTATGCCTTCTGGTTGTCCTGCCTGAAGTTCTCGGCATCGTCCCTTGCCTGTTCTTCCCTCCTTTTGATGTGATCATTTTGTGATGCGAGTCTTTAAATTTATTTGTCTGCTTGGCGCTTGATGTCCTCGTCGGCTCTCTTGGCCTGCTTGAGATCGTTGATTTCTCTCCTCAAGTCGTCATTCTCCCTTTCGAATGCTTGAAGGTCCTCTCCGAAAGTCTCAAAGATCTGGTCCAGTCCGTCCCTCAACCCAATGAGCTTGTTAATGATCTCCTGGGAACGCATATCGTTCTTACCCATGATCTCCTGCAGGAAGGGGAACAGGGCCTCAATACGCTGGATGATGGTAGCCTTTCTTTTGCTATCCATCGTCACTGGAATCTCATCCCGGGATTGGTTGGGAGACTTCGATCTGAACATGTGCTACGAACCAGCCTCGGTCATGAAACCCGAAACGTTCTTCTGGTTCACTGGGGTAGTAGGTCTTGAGTTGTACATATAAAATTATATAAATCAGCGTCCTCTCCCCACATTAATATCCTGAACATTCCCTATTAACATGAGTATAAAAGCCAGTATTAACAAAAACTGGTTCCCCCCAAAAAGAGTTTTCCACAAAATAACACACCCAAAGCACGATAGTCAGGCACCATACCCACTGTATGTACCATTTTCTATAACGAATCAGGATTAGCCCGCAAACTAGCCATGAACCCCATGTTCAACACAGGTTTAGATTTGATCAATGCTTCCGAGATAAAAGAATCCCAGAAAGGACCCTCGAATTGGACTGAACAAGGAAACTATAGTTTATTCCACAAAATTAGATCTGGGGTATATTCATTTCTAATCTATGTTTTACATTTTAAACTTGCTTAAATCATAAATAAATAGGATTCTATAGAAGGACGATCAGACCATATCTTGCTCGGTAAGCGACGTAGATCACAGAAGTATCAATGTTTAGCAAAGATAGATCTGATTATCCTACATCAAACACTATTAAGTATGGAATAATACTAATTAATTGATCAATCTTCCAGTCACTGATTTTAAAGGGAAGAAAGAAGTTTCATCAGTTATTGTCAGTTAAATTCACATCTCCTAGTAATTTTGTACTCTAGCGTACTCCATTGCGATGAGTATCATTGAGCAAATTAAGTGAGTATTAATTCAAAAGGTTCGATCAATTCAGAGGAACAATATCAAACACAGGCATACCGCCGCTGCCGTCTGAACAAGACTCTAGTCACCAACACACAATCCTTCGGATTTCCTGGTTCAATTCTTAGAGTTAGCTTTTCCCCTTTTTTGGGATGACTAATTTTCTCAGATCAAAATCATGGAGTGTCTGGCCTCGGTGTTTCTTTGTCACAATTTCTATTCCCAAAATGGGTTTGCCACAATCTAGTAGAGTTACATGAATTTTGCCTGTTCCTTGGTCTTTCTGATGGTACATATTGAGACGATAGATAGCCCTTGCTTTGACATTCACAGTCTGCTGAACGTATTCATCATAATAAGATTGTTTTTTCCCGCACAGTTCGGCATAATTCCTTCTCTTCTATTTCCTTACTATGTAAAACTTACCCTCCCAATGCTTCGCATGAGCCCACCCATATTTACATTGGCTGACTTCTGTGAAAAAGTTGTTTTTTGTTAGAGGTTTATCTCCTCGAATTGGTCTGAATATCGAATCGAACTTTGGCTTAACAAGTTCTATAGCAGCACTAACTGTGCACAAAGCGGCTACTAAACTTAAGAAGTACCTCATTAATAATGTTCTTTCATAGAGAACTCCAGCCTTTAAATGCACAATCGAACATTTGGATCGAACTTTTTTTTTCTAAAGCACTTGCTTTAAGTTCATATTTAGTTGGCTGTCAACTACTTTGCTTTATCAACTGAGTGATATTTCGATAAGGTTCATGATCAATCAACGTTGGTATCACTTCTTTTCCTTCTTGTCGCCAAGGATCTGCAGAAGTTTGAGGAAGAGGCTGATGATGTCCATATAGAGAATGGCAGCACCCATGGCATAGTTGTCCAGAGTAAGCTGCTTCTTTCCTCCACCCATGATCAGTTGAGTGTCGATGATGAGATAGACGCAGTAAATGAGACCGACGATGCATGCAATAAAAGTATTAATGGGTGAGCTCCTAATCCAGAACACGTTGAGCAGGGAAACACAGAGAATCAGCCAGAAAATTCCACTCACAGCACCTAAATTAAACAATATTGTACCCCAGAAGCTTTGGGCGATTTTTGTAAAGTCGGTCTTAGTAGTGATAGCATAGAAAGTAAGACCAAGAGTCACTGCGGCAGTGGCAACAGCAGATAGCAGCACACTCTAGGGAGTGTAGCTCTGGCAGATCATGGCAACCAGATAAGACTCAGTAAGAGTGAATACACTCAATAGTATCATATTGATTGGGAACCCTTTACTGGCGGCTTCGGAGAATGCTAAAATAAGCTGATAAGTTACCCAAGGCAATGAGACTGATGACCGAGGTGATGACACAGACCCAGAACAGCCATCTGTTCTGAAGCTGGAACATAGCGAATGCCTCATTGAAGACTGCCAATGCCACGAAGAATGAGGTAACGAGAAGTTGAATTGAGATTATCGAGTAGACCCTCACCACGAATCTGTTGCGGGTGTTGCTGTAGAGTGACCCTCTCGGGTCGACATCCTCATGATACATTCTGATGTGTGAAATAAATAATCAATATGGAACAGCACACAAGCCGGCCATAGTTATATGGTCTTAACTTAAGTATTTTAATGTAAGGCTACTTTTCTGGCCATCAAAATTCTAGAATTTGCCAGAAATAGTCATTGTTAAGCTTCAAAGACTATCAACACATATTAAGAACCAATCATCATCAGTCAAAGATTCTACTCTTCGTTGATTAGCTCTGATACCCTTGACCCAAAATCGAACCGGTTAGCACTGAGGGTGCTCAGCATGTTGGATGGTGAGTGTGCCCTCCTGTCACTGGCTTCTGGGAGTACTTTGCTCTCAATGATGGTTCCTCTGCTCTCCATTATTTGTTCCTTGCTTTGGGATAGTTGGCTGTCTCCCTGTTTGTGATAATTCTCTATGGTTTCTATCCTTTTATTGAAGTAGTCCAGATGATCTTCTATTTTGTTGTGTTTCTGCTCTATTTCTTAGAAGGTCTTCTCTAGTATCTAACTGATCTTGGTGAACTGTCCTGCCATGTTATTGTAGACCTACTGAGATATGATAACCTTCAAGTGCTCTTACTGCTCTGATTGTTTTTTCCTGAATTCATCAAACTCCTTTCTAATCTTCTTCTCTATACTCTGTGTCTTGGACTCACTGCCATCAATGAAGGTTCTTCTAATGAAGTTGACCTCCTCCTCGACCAGTTGGATTTTATCTCCAATATCAGACACAGCACACACTGATTTCGAGGAGACTGAGGAAGATTGCAGATCCTCATTTGTATGAAGGATCTGATTAGATGATACCCTTTTGTCAATTGCATTGAGTTTTTCCTTGAAGTCTATCTCAATCGCCTCCATTCTGTTAATGATGGCTGTCAGAATAGATTTCTTGAGGAACTAAACGACATCTCCTTTGATCTTTTCAGTCTCAATAGGTCCAACTGAATGTTTCTATTGTGCAATACCTCCAAGTGCACTTCTGAGTTCAGTATCAATGAGCTGTCTTGTTTATTCCAAGTGAGCTGACAACTTTGTTTCAATAGATTCGGTTTCTTTTCTGCTCTTGAAGCTGGGTTATTATCCTTTGTTCAAATATAAGGATATTCGTTCAGATAGTGTCTGAATTTCGTTTTAATGTTTCTGTGTTTGAGACTCGTGGCTATCAGTGAGTTCTCTCAGATTTTCAGACAGTGATTTGATTGCTTCCTGGATCGCATTATAGCACTATTCTGAGTCTGTAATGTATTCCTTGAATGATTAGGCACTCTGAAGAACAGTTTCATTGAGGTCTCCCATCTTCGCACTCATTGAGTTTGCTTATTGGAACACTATTCCTAGTATCTCCTACTTCATAGCTGCACAGTGCTCTGCGATTAATTGATTCGACTCAGATGCTTCCTAATGATCAAGGGTTTCTGAAGAAGATGGCTTTGATGAATGAGCTGATACTTCATTCAGAACTGTGTTAACTTCCCTTTCTAGCTCTTACCGGTCGGCTTTGTTCATGAGTTCCTACTTCACTTGTCTGAACTGGTTATCTATAGTTTTGTGTTAGAGCTCTAGATCAATAACCTTGGCTCCTATCTTTCCAATTTGCTCCGAAACTGCACTGATCGTTATTTCTGAGTCAGATTTAATCCTTAGATTTCTTTCAATACCTCTTCAATAGCATTGTTTTGTTCAAGTTCAGCAACTCTTTGAGATAAGGCTACTTCCTTTGATGTCAATTTGCTCACTTCAGATTTGAGCTAATCTTCAATTTGCTGTAGCTTATCGATTATACGTTGCACTTCCTCTCTCGGATAAGTCTCAACTTTATCCTATTAGGTGAGCAAAATCTGATCCTCTTCTTTATCATTTTACCTTTTCTCTTCAGCAATCTCCTTTAGAATACCATGAATCTTTCTTTCTCTCTATTCATCTCCAATTTTAATCTGCTCGAAGAGGCTCTTCTGGACATTTTCAATTAGTGATTCGATACCTGAGCATCTCTACTCTGTCTTCTCTGTCATTGAATCTAGTTCTGCTCGGCATAGTCGGTCAATTGACTTCATCAGAAGTTCTTGGTTTCGTCGATCTTTTGGTTGACAGTGTTAAGTATTTTTCCCTGTGACTCGGCCATGTTGCCTTCCCTTTTTTTGAGTTCCTTGTATATTTCCTCTATTTCATCTATGAACTGGTTCTTCTGATTCTGTATTTCTTTGATGCTTTTGAGTGAGCTGCTGCTATCAAACTGGCAATATCTAGACTTCTGATTTGTCCCTTAATGCTATCTATTTCCTTTTTTACCTGTATCAGACCCTCTTCCTGCCTTGCTTGGTCTATTTTCATCCTTTCTTCAATTACTGCTGTTTCTTTTCTCCTTTCTGCCTGTGTGTCTATTTCTTCTTTCCTGTCCTTCATAGTGAGTTTGTTGATGGATGCCTCCATGTTCCTGATGCTCTCTCCCTGTGTCATTTCTAGTTGTGTGATGTATTCCATTATTTTCTTCATCTTCTTCTCTTGCTCTGTTTATTGTTTTCTACCCTCATATGCTATGTCCTGAGTGGCTGATATCACAGTGGACACCTCCTCTTCCAACCTGTTGACTTTCAGGTACATTTCTCTGTCTGTTGCCTGCCTATCCCTATCTATGAGTTGTTGTGCCATTTCCTGTATCTGCTCTTCGAACTCGTTCTCCCTACCCTTGATCCTGGCTAGTTGGTGGTCGATGTGCTCATAGAGTTAGTTCCGGAACAGTCTGAATTCCTTCCTATATATCTCCTCAAAGCTGTCGATCACTGGTTCATCGATGATGGGTGTCTTTGATGGCTGATGCCCATGCCCATGCCCATGCCCATGCCCATGCCCATGCCCATGCCCATGCCCATGCCCATGCCCATGCCCATGCATCTGTCGATTGTACATGTCACTGGGCACATCTTCTATATTTTCACATGAATATTTGTTCTTGAGTTGGTTAATCTTGAAGGTGATCCTCTCCAGTTCATTCCTAGTCTTCATGATTGACTTGTTCATTGATAGCCCCAAGTAACGATATTTTATTATTATAACAGGGGAGAGTCCTCATTCAAATTTGGAAGTGATCAGAACCCCTTCATCAACCTATTGATGGCCATTGATGCCCTTATTATTATTGAGTTATTTCTTGCCACTGGTCAGTATTTGGGAATTCAGTAAGTAACATCGATATTTCCATTCTATATTATTCTTCTGTCATATACCGTCCAAATTTGATGGGAAACGCATTCCTGGCACAGCCTATCACCACCAAGAAGACTCAGAAGTTCCAGCACCGTAAACTGAGGGCAGTCTCCTGCTAGATGCAAGGTATCTGATGATATCACAGAAGGGTGGAGAAAGCACATGGAAGATGCAATGCTATTCGACCGCATTAGCAAGGACACCTTTTTATTCGGAGTGTTTGATGGCCACGGAGGTGTCGAAGTAGCTGAGTACTGTGGTACCCATTTATCCAAACTGTTGCAGGAAAACAGCAACTATTCAAAACAGAACTACGCCCAGGCACTGGAGGAACCTTCATGAAACTGGATGAACTCATCGACACCGAAGAGGGGGAGAAAGAGTTAAGAGCCATCACCACCAAGAAGGGACTGCAGTCTTTTGAGGATGGTAAAGTGGCTGATTCAGTCGGGTGCACTGCCAACGTCATCCTGATGGTCGACAGCAAACTATATGTCGCCAATGCAGGGGATTCCAGGTCAGCACTCAGCAGGAAAGGCAAAGTGGTAGCCCTGTCCAAAGACCACAAACCGGAAGACGAACCAGAGAGGAAGAGAATCACAGAGGCAGGAGGACAGGTAGATAAGGGAAGGATCAACGGGCACTTGAACCTGTCACGGTCCATCGGGGATCTCCACTACAAAAGGAACACTTCCCTTGCTCCATAGAAACAGATGGTCATATCCAAACCAGATGTCACCGAAATCGAACTATGCAAAGACGACGAGTTCATAATCATGGGCTGCGATGGAGTCTGGGAAAAGTACGAAAATGATTCACAAGGATTCGTCGACTACATTAGGGAGGAAAGGTGCAAAGGACTGGAACCCAACGCAGTGCTGGAGAACTATTTGGATCTGTGCCTGGCTCCGGATACTACATCGCAGCAGAATGGGTGTGACAACATGTCATCGATGCTCATAGAGTTCAACAAACTGATGCTTTGAATAGGATACCCCATATCTTCCATATCGTATTAATAGGTTATTTGGCAGTTGGAGTTGCACATTTAATTTGTATGCAGAATTCCGTTGAGAAGAACCTGAAGGACTTCGAGAACCTCCTCGACAAATGTAGGTGCTCCTTAACCCAGATAAGAACAACCCAGAAGCTCTATCTCAGCTCTATAAGATGATGAACTACAAGCCCACCAGCAACAAGGGGGAGAAGCTATCCACCGATCAAGTGGCCAACTTCCTTAAAGTCAACAAGAAGAATGAAGGAGATGTATACGACGATATCATGTACTACGATGATGCCAAGATCAAAGTAACCATCAAACTAACACAGGAACTAGTACTCAGGCAGACTTTCCTCATTGCTAAAGGTTACTTCGACCCCAAAGAATACTTCCAGGCCATCAAAATTGATAACCTGGACGACCAGACCTTCGATAACAAAATCAGAGCGATGTTCAACTGAATTATCACACTTTATCATTTCTTCGCATTCCAGTCCTCCAATATTGAGCATCCGATATTCAGGATGGCGACCCATAATCAATATATTAAATATCTCGAAGAGTCAAAGTTAGAGTCATATTTGGGCAACCATTATAATGTTGAACGAGTATCACTGGGTTTAGAATGCCCCTTTGAATCAATTTTATATCAAGTGATTGAAGGAGAATCTAAGAATTCAAGTCCGTAAACATAGACGAGCAACCTCCCACCTTTGAGAGACCTTCACGACTCGTCGCAATCCTCGGAGTCATTGACAAAAGATTAAACTAGATTGCCTTCAAGCAAGAGAAGTATGTCGGTGGGGTCTATCATGTCAAGTGCCAGTCCTTCCTCGAAGGAGACTATTCTCACTACCCTGGGCTTCGCTTATCGTGGTACTTCCAAATTGCACAGCAGTCCTTTCAAGCAAGAGTCATTTATTAATACTATCATGCAGGACGTCATGCGAATTTCGTAATTGAATAGGGCAGAATGTTTTCCGAGACGTGTTATTTGCTCTGGGAAATAAATAGCTCCATTGAACCAGACTTGACCTTCCAGCTCTCCAACTAAAGAATCATTGCCCTTCGATGCCAAAAACAGTTCACCGAAACTGTGAAAAATGCAGAAAGCGTGATTAACAGTGCTATCAGTCGGATGATGAAGACTATTTCCACCCATTTCCCGGTTATTCGACCCTATTTGGAACATAACTCTGGATACCTCCAAGCTTCCCGAGTTTTAGAGAAAGAGTCAGTCAAAAACACTTAAGTCGACAACAGTAGACATTTTTAGCAACGCTTCGAGAAACTAGAAGTCAGTTCGATAAAGTGAAATAAGCTAGGAAAAGGGTTGTTGACAGAAGTTCAAGTAATTTTGAAGCGAACGTAAATGCTTTTCGGGAAGTTTCCTTCATCATTTCTGATTCCCTTTTCAACTTTGAATAAGGCCTAAAGTATCTCAACGCTGAGTTAAAAGAAGAAAGTAAAGCTCTCCGAATAACTAATGGACCATAGTAGACTGACAACCTAATGGCAGGAATTCGAATAATAAACTAGGAATCGTAAATAAAGTCAAAAGAGAAGAGTGGAAGCTTTGGAACTATTAATTTTTTAATCGCTTAATTTCAAATACTACGTTCTGTTCATGCGTTTCAATCTTCAGAATTAAAAGAAGCCGATGAGGTGCGAAACTAGACGCTAGCTAGGAAGGTCGTTTTGGAAAATAATAGAGCCGCACTAACTTCCATGAAGAACTAAATCCAGATACTTAGTTTCATTAGAGGACTCAAAACTCGATCAATTGCGAGGTACTTTGTCGATGAACACAAAAAGAACTGCTTGTACATCAAAGCCTATGACCAAACAATGAGAGAATATTTGGGAAGCTCAAACGGAACCACTTTCTTCTCTATTCTTCTCCTGTGCTATAGGCTTGTGCAGGGGATAAAGGTGCTTTGGGATAGAAAGGTCGTGCATCGAGATCTAAAGCCATCGAACATCATGATTTAGAAAAGGCCACAGACGAAGCCCAACTGCCGGATTATTGATTTCGGTTCAAGCTGCTCGAAGAGCATCTAAGTATACGATACAAGATGTACATCATGCCTTATTTAGTGTATTCGACTCAGAGTTACTTTAAGCCATATGAAAAATGTCAGAATTTATTCAGAAGCGTTTTTCAAGGAGTGAATACGAGCAGCATGAGTTCTTCGATTGCTACAGCCTTGGTGCCATTCTTCGAGAGATCTTTTTCTATGGAACTAGCCTGGATACCATGACTCATAAGACTGACAAATAGCAAGTAATTTACGAGAACTTGTGGTTCATAGTTGAGAGCTGCCAAGCTGAGAACCCATTGGACCGATTATCACCAGTTGAAGTCGAAAGAATACTAACCCTTCTGATGAAAATTGACTTGTGTAAGAGCTTCGATACTCTCAAGAAGTCATGACTATACTGTTTTTAATATTCTTTTCTCTATTTAGGGACATAAACTAGTATTAATGTGAAATAGCGCCTAAGTGAACCGATATTAATTTGATTGAAAGGAATGAATAGTCCTAGGTAGTCTGACTCAACTGCAGAATCAACAACTACTGAGATCACATTAGCCAAGGTAATGGAGTTGATTGATAAACTCGAAGATAATTTAAAAGAAAGGTAAGTTCGGGTGATCGATATGATGAAAGAGGCGGAAGGAAATAATAGAATCGATCAAAAAAATGAAGAAAAGGAATGAGCGAGACGCTAAATTACTTTTCTAGTTTCGTTTGCGTCTACAGCCTTCTTGATTGATCAATATAGATAATTATAGACTCATCAGAGCAAATCTTTGTTTTCGTTGTAGAGGAAGTATTTACTTGAGAGTTCCTTAATTGCTTTAATGGTTGGTTCATCTTCTACAGTTTTATCACTTACAGCTTCTCTCCTCTTCCTCCTTAGATCGAAATATTCAACGATGTTCCTGATTTACTGCTCTTCCTTTTTCAAATCTGGACTCAAAGCCACAGTCCTTAAAGTTTCGACTAAAACATAGTAATCTAGCACCTACTTTAACCAATATCGTTACTTGTGTCTTTACTCCATAGACACCCAGACTAATGATGGTCTTGCTGACTATTTTCTTGGGAATGGCCAATGCGGCTACCATACATCCTGCAAACAGAGCACAGTATGCGATGACCATCCTCTGTATCTTGGGTTGGCTATCGATTGCTTTCGAAGCATCTCTATAATCATGAAAGAAGTACACATGGCTCAGCATCCTGCCCATTAGCTTGGCATCTCCGAATGCCTTTGGGAGTAGTTTGCCTGCTATCTTCATCATTATTTTTCTACATCTGTGAACTTTTCGGTAGGTGACTTGGGTTGATAAGTCTCAACATCAGATAGATCCTTTTGCAGTTGCTCATACTACTTGGGTGATAGGATGCTTTCGAGGTCAGGTTTCTCGTCTTTGGACATTTAATTTTTAATATTGATTCAGGAGGGATACAGATATGCTCTCAGTCATTCAATAACAACAGCCCAACTCATTATCACTTGTCCCCTTCGCCAAAGAACAGCCTTTTGGCGAAGTGGTTGTTTTTGTTGTCATCTGCTGACTGCAGGAACATCTTGGAGTAGGGGCTGTTGCTCAGGTTCAGCAGTCTGGACGGTGACATCATGGGTGGGTTCACTGCGTCATGAGGGATGAAGGGTTCGAAGGACTGTGCTTTATCGTCGAGATGCCCCTTCTGGTCTGACAGTCCTAGAGGGCTCACACATGCAAACACTTGATAGGGTTTATCTATCTTGGGTGTGTTTTCCAGCATATCTCTCTTGACAGTTGACATTTCTCTGTTCCTCTTCTTCTTCTTCTTGGTCTTCTCTGCCTCCCTCTATGGGTTCTCTACCTTGACTTTGTCCTCCAATGACACCATTTTGATTTCTGCCTCTACTTTGACTTCCAGTTGATGCTCTATGTCTCTCTTGTGTTCACTTTCGTCTACCTTGACCATTTTCCTGGGTTTCCTCTCTGACATCTGCATCTCCTCATCGTTGCCGTTGACTATTTTATCAAAGAGTTCCAGTTCAACTTCACTGAGTTTGTTCTTGAGGGGGTTGTTTCCCTACAGGTGCCCTCTTACCTTCCTGTACCTTTCCTGCATTTCGGGTATCTTCTTCTTCATGGATGAGTTCCAGTGGTTCTTGATGGAGTTGTCAGTCCTGCCTAGGAGGTACTTAGCTATTTCCGCCCATCTGTTGCCCATAGCCTTGTGACTTAGGAAGAGAGTCCACTCCTCCATGTCACTCCAGTCCTCCTTCTTGATATGTGGGTTTAGGTGGTTGTGCCATCTCTCCCTACACTGTTTCCCAATGCGTCCTGAATTAGGTAAATGGTACCAGGCAGGTTCTCAGCTATCGATGTCCACTTCTGTGCACCATACTTTTGAACTAACTTTATCAAATAGGCATCTTCCTCAGGAGTCCACGACCTCTTCTTCCCCTATGCTTAACTCTTCCGTACACTTTGCTAGCTTCTCAGCTTCGTCATTATACACTGGGGAATCAGTCATCCTCAAATCGTGGATGCTCCCCTCCTAACCTCGGTAGCTCTTCGACTTTGACATCCTTTGAATTTAAATTAAGACCAACACTATGTTTGTAATATTTTAACGTCAAGGCACCCGCACTTACAGGAATTTAAAGACACAGAGCAAACATGACCATTCTTGAAACTGGACCAATCAACCCCATCTGATCAATAAAATATCTCAAAATATCATCTTTGACCCAAATTTTAAATTGATCGATCGGAATCAACTCGAGGATAATTAAATATGAGGTGCTATGGTATTTCCGGGATAAAATTCAAATAATCATACCAAATCAGACTTATGAACAAGGGTGCTATAAAAAGGTCCCTCGAGCATCTCCAAGAGCTTCTTATCAATCATCCCGAAAACAAAGGGAGCTCGGATGACTTTAGTCCGGACTTTGCTCTTTCTGGTCAATGAGCCCAGATTGTTCCGATAGTCTGTTGAGATTAGCTATCGGTTATGTAGTCCAACCTAATCGGAATAACAAAGTGATTTTTTGAAGGTTGGCAACCAGAACTCATCGATATAGGATGACTGCTCACCCATACCCTATAATTAATGAAAGAATACCTGGAAAATACTGTCGATTGAGTCTATTGAGAAGTTGTCCTCGACCTCAATTATAAAGAAGTTGATGTTCTCCTCATCAGTTTGGAGCAGATATACGGGATAGTTGCTCTCACAGATGAGTATTTCGTTCTCTTTACTCGGGAAGAACTTGGTGTACTTTCCATCTGTGATTGTAGTGTTTTTGAACTTGAATGATGTGTTCAGGAGTGAGATGTAGGCTGGGAAATCTGTGACTTCTTTGGGTGATATCTCCACATTCCTGAATATCTTCTCTAGGTTTTCTTCATTTTGGACCTCGAATGCTCTGAGTCCTGAGTATGTGAACATGGTGTCATAGTCCTCTGTGATCCCTTCCCTGGCTGCTTCCTTTTTGAGGAAGTCCTCGATCCTCCTCAGTGACTCCAGGTGATGTGAGAACTCGTCCCTCTTGCATATTTCTTCATACTCTTCTTTCTTGAGGTCCTGCAGGTGCCTGAACAGGCTCAGCACTCCTATTTGGCAGTTGTTGAGATATTTCTTCTCTTTGTTGTCTTCTAGGGACAGGATGGTGAGGTGTTCAATGATGACTGGGTATGCCTGTGTTCTCTTTGATGACTTGTGTGCGGCTGTGTTGAGTGGTCTCTTCATACCATAGATGGTCATCCTTTCATCGTTGTTCTGGTTGACACTGATCCACCTAAACCCTACTCCCTTGAGTTTCTTCTCGAATTAGGCATCGACCACCAGAGTGCTCCCTACCTGTATGTGTACCAGTGACATCCTGATTTCATTACAGTAGTCATGCTCCCATAGATACTCGCAGCAGGTCTTCAGGAAGGTGTCGATGGTGTCCAGTGTGCTGTTAATACCCAATATTGTGATCTTCCTTTGGGATGTGTTCTTATCTACCCCTAATACTATTTCTTCCTTAGTCTCTATGAACTGGAACACTGTGATTTCCTCATACTTAAACATCTCGACATAGGGCTGGAAGGACTTACAGAAGGCACTCCTCTTAAGAAGGTTGACGAAGAAGTCTGGGAATTGACCATACTCCACACTGACCTTCCTCCATGGACTCTCCACTGGTGTCTTACCCTGGGAGGCATTGACCGGTCCTTCCTGTCCATGGGTGGTGACCTCATCTTCTGAATCATGGGGGTCCTGGACTCATCCCCTTCAGTATTGGTGTGCTGGGTATCATCATCCTCATTGAGCATGATCTCACACAACCGGATCCTCTTCACCAGGTTCTTAGACACATTGCTCAGTTTCTTCCCCCCAAGGGTGTAATTCAGGAAGAAGGCATCTATCTTCTTATCGTCGAACTTGTATAGCTCCCTAAACTTGGACTTGATGATAGAGTGGTAGTCCTCCTTAACCTTCCGAGTATAGGGCATACCCTGGTACTTGAAACACACTTTGGCTGTCCGAGGAACCAAGGGCTCAATTGACTGCTTCCACTGGAATATACACTCAATGCAGTGGATGGTCAGAATCCTCAGATGGGACACCTTCTCCTCAAACAGCTTAGCCACCTTGTCATGACTGGACTATTCGGTGAATTCCATCTCCAGTTCCTTAATCCTCTGCAGGCAGGTCTCCCTGGTCTCAATCGATGACACTATCTTTTGCACCAAAGATATCTCCTTACTCACATCCGAAAACTCCTGCTTGATGTCCTCCAGGATCTTCATAGGGTTGTTCTCCCTGTTGAATATCCGGGTCATCAACTCCCTTAGTTAAAATAGTCCTACATGTGACACTCAGGCACTGCCTTCTCGTACCATAGAGTTTTTAGATCTGAGTATGCCTTCGTGATGGCCTCCTTCAGTCTCTCCTCATTACGCCTTGGGTTGGGTTTATTGCTGACCTTATCTGTATCAATAAATGGGTGCTTTTCTATAGGGATGGCTAATGGATGCGTCTTGCCTTGCTTGGATCGTTCCTGGCTTATGGGTTCGGGTACCTTCTGTTCGGAATTCTGAACTTGTTCTTCAGGTCTGCATTAACTTAAGGGTACATTGCGATTGTGGCTCGTTCTGATAGTTATACTCGGGAATGTGCTCGAGATGGAAACGTTCATTCCAGCCACTTTCCTGCATTATTTAGGGTCTACTTTTTATTTGAGCTTGGTTGCCATGTTCATCTGGTTCCGGGACTTGCTCCGGGATATCTTGGTCACCGAGTCCTCGCTCTGCTGAGGGTTATGGTAATTAATTCTCATGATTTCAAATTTACCAATTATAGGCAACGATAAAACAAAGAATTCTATCCATATCATTCTTCAATAGGAAAGTGAAAATGGGTAAATAAGTAAAAGCAACAATATTTGGGTAGGCAGATCATTCAGTCAGAACAGGAATCAGCATGAACAAGACTAATTTCGGAAATTAATGCCATTTAGAATAGGGTGATCGTAGTAAAACTGCTCCGATTGCTGACATTTTGAATCTAATTCCTCTTTCTTTGTAATCTGCTTTGACCTATGAAAAGGATGCCGATAATAAAACCTCCACATAGTAGACTTTAACAAGGCTAGAAAGAAAATCCTTGTCATAGAGGATAATATTTTTTCCACAACAACGATATTCCTAAAGGTCGAATTCCCAAAGATCATCATCATCTGAATTACTTTATATGAGGTCAAGACCAAAGTCTTATTTGAAGTCTT
>JALQPE010001510.1:0-13848 GCA_030407315.1 Asparagopsis taxiformis | reverse complement strand
AATGTTCCCCAATGCTCAGAACTATGTGTCATTCTGCATCAATAAAGTGAACCCAAACATCAATAAGGAAGATATTCTGAGGGTCATCCAGCAATCAACCAAGAAAGCAGATTTAGAGAAGTATTACTGGGTTGCCATTTCGAAAAGGAAGATCTACACGGTAACAGCAGCCAAGTATAGCAAAGAAACATTCGATGTATCCAATGAAATCAACGCGTTGATTGAGTCCGATAAGTACATGAGCAAGGAAGAATGCGAATTTGGGAGACTCAAGAACGATGTCAACAATGAAGAGGACAAATCAATTTTGGAGGATGCTAGGCAGTTTTCAAGAATAGCCTATGAAAGGATAGAACCAGTTATCGATAAGGTGTTCGAATTGGCTTCACACATTGTGAGGTACGGAATTAATGGAACAGTGGTTGAATACCAGACGATAGCTGAAGAGGGACGACAACCCATGATAACAAAGATGAAACCAGAATAACTTGCAGATGTAGCTTTTGAGAAGCATGTTGTAAACATTAAACATGAACCCTTGCCTTCAAGCCCTCAGAAAGATAAGAAGCAGATTACTTCAATTCGAAAAATTGACCGTAAAGCAGAAAATAGAAAATTCATGTATCAAATGTTGAGGTAGCTCAGTCCAATTGTATAAAGCCTGTTCAGCCTACTGCACTTACAGTCCGATAAAGGACCACTAAGTGAGCGAATGAAAAGTAAAGTCATCGAGAAAATCATTCTTTCCTTCTGTTAAGGCATCAAGAGCCTCATTAAATCGAATTCAAGATTCTTTACAACGAGGAACTCAGATAGGAGGACCTTCATTGAATATATTAATGCTTATGAGCTCCTAACCATTCGAAAATATAAGGAGATAAACTTTCTTTCTGAAGCTTATGATGGAAAAGAAATGATGACTGCTAAGTAGCTCGAAATGAGTATACTCATTAAAATGGAGCCCTTCCTAGCTCTGGTCGTTGAAGTTATCATAAAAATCACCTAAATACAAACCAAAGACCTAGATAAAGAGGAGTATTTATTGATGAAGGAAATGCTTCAAACGATAATTTCGATGTTTAACTATCTCACGAGTGCTTAGGTCTTTGAAAAGAAAGGGATGAGGAGGGATAAATGTCTGAATATTCTGAGTTATAAACTTCTCGAAATAGAAACTATTCTGTTTTGGTCTATACCTGAATCTAGTAAGAAGGAAATCATCAAGAAGCTGCAGCAAGGCCTGGACCTGGCTGAAAGACATAGAATACATAACATTGATGAGGACGAGTGCTCAGAAATTGAAGCTAAATTGGTCAGTTGTATTGCTCAGCTCCTTGATAAGGTAGCTTTAAGCTCATTAGCGATTCTTTTCTATCGGATCCTTGGTCATAACCTTCAAATTTTTAAATGCATTAAACAGATGGCAGAGGAGCCACTTACCTTCTTCATTGATTGGGGCAACTACTTCGCAGAGCAATGCAGCTTCTAGAATGCTCTCTGGTGCTATGAGATGGCAAAAGAAAAGACCTTCGAAAGTAGAGAGCTGGATATGATCAGCAACCATATAATCGCAATCAATCAAGGTGCTGAAAGGGAGAGACTGGCCAACAATCTAGCATCAAAAAAACGATGGCCATCGGAGAGCATCCCTCGAGTACTGTAATCTACGAAGTAAGCAGTCGCCAACCTTGAGAAGAAGATCAAAAATCCAAAGTAGGACAAATTCCAGAACTATCTGGCTATCGGCAACATTAAACAGAACATTCTGAACCTTCAACTCGATGTGAACATGGATTGATCTGTCTTCACTTATTATATTCAGATATTCTTGAGTGTTAGTAGTAATTAAATTAGATCAGAAACTGAGGTTGCGTTCAGTTTCTACCAGGTCCACTTCCCTGATTTCGTACTCCCCTGCTTCACTGTAGACTACCCTCCTGGATACTCCAAAATTGGGATCATCCATGCACTGTCTGATCCTGATGGTTTCCTGGTCACTTAAGTCTATTTCATTCCTGATGAACATGTTCAGCACTGTTACAGTATAGAGGACATCTGAGTATGCTGGATTGTCCCCCATTTTGTATGATGCTAGTCCCATAGGTACTGATTTAGGATCCTAGTAGCACTTGCTGAAGGTCCTCTATGGCAGTTCATTGGGTGTCTTGATTAAGGGTTTGGGTTTGGTGCTCATGATGAGCAAAGCCTCAGCTATTCGATCATAACACAGGAACACTCCCAAACTGAGCAAAAACAGAAGGATAAAGGCAGGACCATTCTACATTCTGAGTTAATGCATAGAGATACTTCAGGTACTTGATGAGTGATGTTTACTGGAACTATGAGAACTCTGAGAGTTCTGAAGGATGCCATGGTTATTCTGACCATAATTAACCAGGAAGATATCGTCGACATTGATGAACAGGATACTCATGAGTTGGTGGAGCATTATTCCAATCAAAAGGAATCGACAGATAATCTGAGTTACCCATAAAAGTACTTTGTTGAGAGAATGATCGGATAACTGAGGTCTCTTACTCCAGTTTCCGAAGATCAGATAGCTACTCAGGAACAGACTCAGGCATGATAAAGCACAAAGAGGGTACAATACAGGCAAGGCTGTCGAGTACATAAGGGCAAAGAAGACAGAACCCAAAGAAAGAGCATAGAAGAACTCAAAGTCAAACTCAGAATAGTCAGTAGCCTCATTCATCTGCTATTGAGTCGATGCTCTGGATGCCATCAGGTATCTCACTTTGGTGAGAAACCACTCAAGCACCACATAAAGCCAAGGAGTCAGAACACCAGACACTGCGAAATTGAGGAGAATCTGCCTTCCCGAGTCTATGTACCATTGACGAGTAAACTCATTATAGGTGCTGAGTGTGTGATTGGTCTTAATCGGATCGATGCCCATGTTCTGAACCAGATCATGGAAGCTGACACCCCATAAATTGCCCCGAATGAATAGTATCAGTAGAGCGTTGTTGACGAAGTAGATGGCAAAGATACTGAAGATCAGGAACTTAGATCGGTCAGTCCGAGTCCGGTGCATCCTCAAATCAGCCAAAGCATAGACTATCCGATACAGAAGATAGTTGATAGACAGAGTCAGCAGTGAGAAGAGAGCAATAGAAACGATGGGCTGTCGAAATGATGTGAAATAGTCCTCACAGATCGAATAGTACTTCCATTCGAAGGTCTTGTAAGTCAACTGAGCACAAAATCCATAGACTATCTCAGGATTATTGGATGACACTGCCTCCTCATAACTATACTTCTGATTGTTGGTATTCCCTTCTGCAAATTTCTGCAGTTCTTGTGAACTCATGGCATGCGTTTTCACCAAGTAGAGCCCAAGCAGTCCAAGGAATCCAATGGTGATCATTATAACCCAGACCAAATATGTCTGATTGGTTGCATTTTTTCTATGGTAGTTCTCCCAGAGTATGCTGACTGGTTCGATGTGACATTTCTCTGTTTCTACTCTGGTATACTGATACTCTAGTGCATCTGGATTGATATGGTACTTGTACAGTGCTCTGACCCTATTCCTGACTTCCATGGACTCGAATGTGACGAATGCATGCCTTGGGTTCATGGATGGCCTTAGTAGTTTGATTTCTTAATATTTTTTGAGTAGTTTGAGGTACGCCTGTTCTAGTTCTCTTTCCTTGCCCCTTCCCTGTGCCCTTATTTGCTTGTACTATCTTATCATTTTCATGAATTCTTGTACTTCTTTGAGGTTTTCTCCTTGATCGTAGACTGTGGCTACCTGTGCCACTGTTCCATACTTTTCGAAGTGTGTGATGAGTGACTCTTCTGAGTAGTGCCTGGCTGGCACATTCTCTAATCCTGATACTGTTAATGTGTAGTAGCTGGGTAGTGGTCTGGTGTGGTTGATCCTGGCTACCACCTTGGATGAGTAATACTGGAAGTATAGGACGAACACAATGAGCACAGCACTGCTGATGAGGTCCAATAGAGTGATCACAGTTTGGTTGTATCTTATCGTCCATAAACTCTCCCCAATATTAACTGAGTTGTAACCACGATGCATGGGTTCATTAGCCAGGGATAGAGACAATAAGGATACCACTGAGGATACCCTCTCTTAACTATCATGATCACTCTCATACATCTGCAGACCATTACCCTTCCAGTTGAGCACCATCGATGGCACCGATAGCACAGTCAGCACCAAGAACAGGATGATGAGAGATCTCATCAGGGCAAAGTAGAGCATCACCCCAGGACCCAGTCGGACATACCGGTCAATCGAAAACAAACCCAATGCAGGAAGGGCATTGTTAGAGTGCAAGTCACGATGGCTCAATGCTTCCTCAATGTCAGGCAACTCAATAGAACCATCCTCAGACAGGAAGTTCACGAGGATATAGTCCAACTAAGTATTGTTGAGAGAATGGGCAGTCATGAACCAATATCAGAGTAAGATCAATGACCAATTCCCAATGGAAGTTTATTATACTCGGTGAAGAGTTTACTGAATAACTAAGAGATAACAGGGTAATATTAATAGAGATAGGGAATAGAGATATCGACTGCGGGTATCCACCAAAATTATTATGGCCATAGACACCCCTTATCCTTATTAATTAGGATGTACCTTTATTACCATAAGTAGCATATAGTACAGTGCCCTACTCTCCGTTATGGTGATTGATGCCTGATATATCTATTATCTATCTAATTCAGGAATAATGAACTTGAGTGCCAATTAGCAGGTGGACCAGGCAGTGCTGGCCATTGAGAAGTTGCTGATCAAGGCTAAGCCAGGTACATCGACATCCATGAAGTCTGTGCCTGTTGCCCTGTTTACGGGTGATGCTGAGGGCATCCTGCGATATGCCAATTTGATCGGGATGCTGCAACTCGACATGGACAGGCTCTTCAAGAACAACTTCCTCCGAGTTTACGATATGGAAAGCTTGATGATGACATTCTAAGTCTAACTGTACTATGGATTCGCAGACAACTACCGGAAAGTGACTGACACTCTGTGGGCATTCGACTACCCGAGAGGCATCATCGCATTCATGTTCAGGAGCAAGCAGGATGCCGATGTGATGGCCCTGAAGATCAAGTCAGCCTCCCCCAAAATGGAGGAGTACGAACAAATCAGAAAACAGAGGATAGAGAAGGGCAAGAAAGAAAGTGAGTCCAAGTCCTTCTTCGGTAAAGTGAAGAACTTCTTCCATGACAAGGAACCCTAAGAAGAACATCATGCATCCATTGTGTATAAGGTGGAGCATCAGAAGTCCATCACATTCGACATCGAGAATGGGGCATTCAGCACTGAGAACATCCCTCCATAATGGCAATAACTGTTCGATAACATCGGTCTAAGCAAGGAAGACCTCAAGGATAAGGAAGTAGTGGGCATTATAGTGGAGGAAACCATCATGAACAGAGCCAAGCAACAGGCAGACCAGTCAACCGATACCAACCTCCAACAGAAAGTGTTAGATGTTGAAAGGGAACAGAGGTCATACGAGTAAGAAAGGAGGAAGTCAAAGATGATGAACATGCCACCACCACCACCACCTCCCCCAACACTGGGGCCAGCAGCCAACAGGATGAGTGGAGCCACCAAAAGGGGCAACCTGATGGAAGAAATCAGGAACAACAACATCAAACTCAAACACGTCGAAACCAAAGAAAACCAACTAACACTGGACATCACCGACATGAACAGGGAAGAAAGGATGGACCACGCAGAACTACTCAGACTCAAGTTACAGAAAAGGAAGAAGGCACTAGAGAGGAGAGAAGCATCAGATTCAGACTGAGAGAGAGAGGATGAATGATCAGGGAAGATTCATTATCAATCATCATTAAGGATGAAGGGAGGCCCATTGCCATCACCGATCACCTATGGTTATCATTCCAGATCACCTATGGCTATCATAGACCATTATTGCTATTTAAAATAATAAGATAGGGTGTCAACATGGACTGCAAGACCTACTGTATGGGCATATCTGCATTCTCAACCTTCTTCTTAGTATTCTCCATCTAACTCAGCTGTACCTGTTCTTCCTTGTGGCCATTGGCTCCTAGACCCTATACCTGGAGATCACAAACAGGTTCACATCGGCTGTGGCTCTGTTCGTGTCAGCCATCGTGTATGCCGGTATCTTCGGCTATCTCTACTATGACAAGTTCGTGAATGTGGACAGGAAGGAAGATCTAAAAAGGTACGGAGGATGATAATGTAGGTGGCTGGAAGAAAAGAAAATCAAGAACGAACTCAAGGAAATGGACAGAAGGCAGTCCATCAGGCAGAGCAAACTGGTCGAAATGGACGAAAGATGATCAAGAGGATAATCAGAGGATGATCAATATGTAGGCATCAAAGATTCAATATGACACATATACGACAAATTAGTGTATTTGGAAAAAGAATAGAGGGAAAGATACTCAATGAAGGGTACTCAACTGGCCTATCCGAATCAGTCAATGGTGAGTGCTAATCAGAGCCTGGAACAGACAGAACACAGTTGCAAAGAGTTCAACGATGGGCAGGAAGTAGTCCATGGGCAGCCCTTCAAACTTCTGCATTGTTTCCCTCTCATCGTCTAGTGAATGTACTTCGATGCCCCATCCCCAGAAGGCCACTATCTTGTCATCCAGGTAGCTAGCATCCAGCACCCTATGCTGTACTCTTTCCAGGAACACTTCATCCATATTGAACTCTTTCTTCTTCTCCAGGGCTCTCTTGAACACCCTTTCCCAATGTCCTTCTAGTTGGAAGTATCTGTATGGTGGTACTTTGTCGTTGTTGATCTTGCAGGTGAAGATATAGCTCTGATCGGCATAGTGCCTGGCCTTGAGTAGGATGATGGGATCCCTTGATGAGTAGTTCATGGTCAGTATCTTGATTTCACTGAAGTCCACTTCCATGCTGCTTCCTGGGTACTCGAAGTATAGTTGTTCGATGGAGTCCGTTCTGTTCCTGGTGGGCATTTTGGTGACATGTTCTCTCTCTGCCATTGAATCTGTCCTATTTGTTGTATTCCGGATGCCCAGTATCTCCTCCCTTTGTTCCTTCAGCATTTAGTCATATGAGTTGTTGATGTGTTCTAGTTCTAGTTCTCTGAGTCTGATGCCATCGGTCTCATCATCACTGTCCTATTGATCAGTGGTGAACCCTTCATAGATATCTTCTATTTTGGCGAAGTATTGCATAGATTTCTCGATGAGCTCACTGTCAAATATGGGTCTTGCCTGTTTATCCTGTCTGTTGTCCACCTTCCTCTCTTCTACTGTCATATGGTCCTCTGTGATCTCAGTTGTGATGGGTTCTAGGGTGACCACATTGCCTATCCTGACTACATTCAGGAACATGTTCCCCTTGACAGCATATGCACACAGCAGACTCTGACTCTCACTGAAGTAGGACTTCTCACTCTTCATGGCTTCACAGTCAACCACATACTCCGATGTCTGCTCATATACACTCCCTATGATATCGGCATTGGTGTTCCTGTGCGATGTCTATGACGAGAATAGATAGTCCTCAAAACTGCTGCTCCATTGGTTCTGTTTGAGGTTCCTGAACTTGTTGGAGTGCCCATATCGGTTGTACTGCTCTGCCGACCTGGATCTCTCATACAGGTCTAAGGGGTGACTGTCATTGAAGTTGATGGTGCTCAGATCCTGTTCATTCAACTAACTGATATCCCATGTTGCCCTCATCAGTATGTTGTATATGCAATATGGGTGATTCTTATGCTGGTAGATGTATGTCACTCTGTTGCCGGTTGCACTTATCAGGATCTAATGAGGGATGATGACCCCTGATCTCTTGTACTTGGACACCTGCTCGAATTCCTTGGTGTTCCTGTTACTGTTCTGTTCGTAGTTGGTGTAGGTGGTCACCCTGTAGCTACCTGAACTGGAGTATATCCTGGCCCCATTTTTGAGGATGTCAATCTCCGATGACTTCCTGTATGAGAAGTGTTCAATGGACTCCAGTTCGATCATCCATGGTCTTTCTTCTGTGATATAGGCGTAGATATTCAGGTACTTGGACACAGCCACTGCTACTGGTTTCGATGGTATCCCTGCTATCATGTTCTCAATGAAGAAGTGCATAGGGAACACAGGCATGGATTCCGATTTCTGGGTTAATAACCTTAATGTCTGCAGTGACCATCCCTCCTTCGATTGGATGGCGAATGTCATTGCATACCCAGTCGATATTCGATAGGAATCCAGACTGGTCTCAAATTATTGGCATTGCATCTTCATCTCATTGTTCAGTTTGCCAGGTATGCTCCTGACTTGGAGTTCCTCCATATAGGGTAGAGTGTACAGTCCGATAGTCGTAATCCAGAATCCCTTCTTAATACCTGTTGACAGTAGGAGGGCATAGTGAGACCCACAATTAAGGGCCACCATATCATTCTGGGCTGCCAACTTGAATGGATCACTGTTGTATTCACCCTCAGATTCTGAGTTAATGCGGGCAGTCTTAGCATTCATCACTGTCCTGGTATATGACTAGTACAGAGAGTTGAAATAGGTTGGAGGCTAGATCCTGTACTGTTAAGGGATAGTTGTCAGTAAGTTCAGACGCAGGAAACTGTACTCATCAGATGATGGACCCTCATTGAAGAAGTGACGGATAGCAGTTATGACGATGGATATTATCACAAAGGTGATACTGGCACTCAAAGGAGTCATTGGCAGGCTATGTCTATGTCCTATATCTATTATAATCAAACAAAAACATAGCATAACAAACATAACAAACATAAACAAGATAATGATAATGGTTATTTAGTAAGGCGGATCTTATATTAACTCCCTAGTTCATTGAGGTCTCCATATACTATTCTTTAATTCACAGTTACTACGATGGCATTCCTGGATGAGAAGGTACTCCTTTGTCTATATTCAGACTGATGAGTTCATTAAGGTGATACTGGGTGAGGGTGATGTGAACAGTTGGTCCGAGATGTCCCGTATTATGCTGAGGAGGTTCAATGTGAGTGCTACTGCTGAGCAACTCCTATAAAGATGGAAGTTGATGGAGGCAGCCCATCTATAAAGACAGCAATCTCAATGGAATCCCTAATAAATTGAGTGCATCATGACATTTGTGGAGAGATTCGGTCCTGATCCCAGACTTATATCATCCTTCTTCCCTAACAGGTCACCTAATGCTGTCAGAAATTGCATCAATAACCAGTTCAGAAGGGCTGCCAGGTTCCTAGAAGATAGCATAGACTCACCCAACATGGAAGTATATGATAGGGAAGACCCAATGACTGCAGACATGCTCAACAATCTAGGCAACGTTATGGTCAACTTCAATGCCGATGTTGTAGTACAGACAGAAACACTCAGGTTAGGGCTCATCAAAGTATGGAGGAAAATAGGGCACATCATACCCCAGAACGAAACTGAACAACATCAAACAGAGTTCAAGGAAACATATGGGTACCTGAAAAAGATCAAAGAAGACATACTCAGGCACGCACCCAAAAAAGGGCACAAAACTGAGACAATGAGGAGAACCAGAACAACGGAAGAAATAGAACTCAACAAAAAACAGGCAGAAGAAGCCAGGAGGAAGAAAGCAGAAGAACTCAAAAACAAGAAAAAAGAAAAAGAAGAAGAAAGGGAAAGAAATAGAGCCATGAAAGCAGAGGAAAAAGAGAAGAACAGACTCAAAAAAGAAATAGCAGCCAGGAAGGAAAGGGAACTCAGCATACAACAAATACAGAAGACATGGGGCAAACAGGGAGCAACCATGAACACAGAACTCATATTCGATGAGTGATTGATTAAGTTATAGAATAGAATGAGTGTGTCATATGTCAACATTTAACAACAGCAATCATGCATCTAGTACTTCAGTAACTTATAGCACCCTCGATACGAACTCTCTGACTAAATTGAGTGCTTCTTTGGGTTTGTCCATGGCTACTCTGTGCCCTGCCTTGTAGACTATCCTCAACTATAGGTGTCCTGCTCTCTTGTACGCACCAACTACCTTGTTGTCTATAATCCAAGGTTTGAATAGGGCCTCTCTGAAGGCATCAGCATCCTGGTAGTTCAGCTCATCCATCCATTTCATCGTCCCTGAGTTAGGGATACTCAATGTGTCCTGCCCGTTGTATATCAACACAGGAACTCCTTGACTCAGCAGATACTCAACTCTAGCCGAATCATCGACCATGAAGTCCTCATATAGAGCCTGGAAGGCATTCAATACCTGAGCATTGAATACTATTTCTGGGTTCAGATTGAGAATATCGACCACTTTGTCATTCTTCAGGTAGGGTGTCAGCAGGTCTTCATAGTTGCCATCATCGTAAATGTTGTATGAGTTGACTCCTGACCTGTCTGTGATGTAGTTGACCATTAAGTCGAAGCATTCATGCATTTCTTTCAGTTTGCCTGTGTTTTTGTGGTTGGTCATGTTGAGGAGTATTTTCTCAACTCTGGCCCTCTCCTGGTAGTCGATCAGTCCTAACTGATGGGCATAGTTGCCTATTTCTGAAGATATTCGGTAGAGGGCTGTTGCACTGTTGGCTATGGCTACTCCTTTCAATCCAGTCAGGAATCCTCCCTGTGCCTTCATTTCGGTGATCTTCTTAGCGATGGCTGGAATGTACTTCCCAGCTGATCCTGAACCGAACAGGAACATCGGAGATGCACCTGAAAAGTTGAGTTTCCCTGCATTGAAGCACCCTTCAGGATTGTTATATAGTTGATCAAGGGCATACCAGAAATCCTTAGCCACATCTTAATAAGGAGAATAGAGTACCGTCCATAGACTTAGCAAAGGCTCCTTTGAATCCAGGATCAGCATAGGACAGACCTACTCCTACAGGTTGATCCATAAACAGAACATTATAATCCTGTACCCAGGTGTTGCTGTTCTTCACCAGACTCGAAGTGATGAACCTCTGCAGCAATAGAGGCCCTATTTATTGGAAGTTGCCCTACTGTGATGATGACAACCCATTTAACCATATGATAGTTGGGTATTTGGCTAGTGCCTTATAGTCACTCTCACTCGACTTGCCATAGAAGGTGAATGCCAGAGCAGAATTGCCTGAATAGAGTCACTGTTACCTTTATCTAATGCCAGGTATCCACTCCTGACGATACCTGCATAGTTGTATTCTTTCTCCAATGTCACGAATCTGCATTCTGTCTGTACTCTGACTTGCAACTCTTCCTGTTCCATATCAACTGCTTGGCTCATAGCTTCAACCATTCTTTGAGTCTCCACACTGAACGAAGCACATACCATCGACAGAATTATTGATGTGATGAAGGTTGCCATCATCTGATATCTTTGATGGGATATAATATTCAGACATTTACAGAATACAAGTCGTTTCGGTAGGGCTCCATGATTGAGCTCAGCTCAGGAATAATATTAATTGAATTGAATACCTCGAATACAAATGCTCCAGGTTAAAGGGTAACCAGCAAAACCATTGATCAAAAGCCCTCGTGCCAAGTTGCCTGCTTACTTCTTGAAAAAGAGTGTCTCTCGTACCTTGATCCCAATTGCACATCAAACCCAATAGTCCAACCCTAACCCTCCTAATGAGTAGTCTCCTACCCGTGATGATTCACTTTCCCGTCGACTCAAACTCTCCAAGAACACCCTCAAAGCTCCTAAATAACTGAGAACCAGCATCCGGACTAATAGCAGTCTGAGCAACCTTCATAAGTTCAGCAGCTGCAAAATATTGAAGGACCTGAAAACGGAACAGATGAACCAAACACGAGGGGAAAACACCCCCACCAACCGAAACATGTCAATGAAGAAGAGAATAGAGCAAATGAAGAAAACCAACTACCTAAACATGCCAGTCATCAATAAGGAAGTCAAGAGCGAACAGTTACTAAGAGACATACCCAAGAAGTCAGCCAGCAAGGGCAAACTCAAGATACTCATCAGGAACAACCCATTCGAAAGAAGAATGAAACTAGAAGAAGAGTTTAAGGAGGAGTCCATCATCGAACACATGGAAGACAGCTCGGTCAGTGCACAGAACAACGGGGAACTCGAAGATATGCTCAAACTACTCTGAGCATATGTTTTCAATAATGATATAGATGCCTAAGTGATTGAGTAGGGATATTGATTAATTGAGATCAGCCATAGACTTCAGTCAATCTCCTGATGGTGTCGATGGCCTCGGTTGCTGCCTGTGTATCACTGAACTGTCTGAGTAGTGTGGTGTCCCCAGTGCTGACCTTGATTGTGAATATGGCCTTCTCCTTTGGTTTCTTTTCTGAGGTGACTGGGTTTGACTTCTCTTCCTGTATGGTCTTCAGCTTGGACATCTCTAGTGAGTCCTTGTGTGCCTCGAATGTGACATCATCTACTACCATGATGTCTGTTTCTTCCTGTTCCCTTTCGTTCATTTGAATTCTCTCCATGTAGTCCCTTTGGTTCTCCTCGAAGATCTTCCTCCTGATCTCCTCGGCCTGCCTCTGCTCCTGCCTTTTCTTCTCCTCCCTGGCTTCTCTCCTCTCTCTCAGGTAGTCCCTCTTGTGCTGACATCCTATGCATCGACTGTGCTTTCCATTGTGTTCTCCATCTGCTGCGGAGCTTGCACTCATTGAGGATGTCTTCCTACTATGCTTAGCGTTAAGAGCCTTATGGCTCTGTGACTTGATGAGTCTCTGTGACTTCATTCAGCCCAATATTGGATTGTTTATATTTGAATCCATAGATTCTCTGACTGAACTCTTTTTCGGTTAGTCATTTGTGTGTTTAATGTATGATATTATGGGCATATTAAATTCACAACAAAAGAGACCTTTTCTCAAGGGTCCCGTATCTCAGCTTATTCATTCCACGTTTAAACATCTCTTCTTCCTTATACTCTACACTTTTTCTTCAGTGTCATCAGATTTAACCAAATCTGCGGCTTCAATCAATCGATGCTCATCGAGATTCCAGTCTAAAAATCCATGCTTGTTTCGCTCATTTGTCAAAATATGGGAGTCAAGCTTGTTGTAAACAGATTTTATGTATTCCTTATCGGACAAAGACCAATGTCCGTAACTTAGCTCTTATGTGCAAAGATAACTAATGAGAACACCTCCATAGAATTCCAAGTCAGGGCTTTCCGTTCTGGGTCCAGAAACGCAGTACATCTTAAACGGGGCTGAAGGAGGAAGATAGCTCTACATTAGCCTAGCTGCCATTTTAGTTGCGAAGCAGCAGTCCATTAAGATAGTTATAGGTTTTAATCCCATCGTAGCACTGAGGTATATCCAATATAGACGCTAAAATCTGAGTAACTATCCGTCTGGATGCTGTCGTGTTGGAATCACCATGTCCCCACCAATATATCCATGACCACAGTATACCAAGATGATATATTTTTCTTTCAAGCAAAAAGTGTAAAACTTAGATTCAATTTCAGACAAAGAGACCTAACTTTCGGTTGCTGAAGCATAGATAGGAGAGAATATGTAATTCTTTTTCAAAGCAATCTCCTCAACATTCTTATAGTCAAGGTATATTCCAGGCAATCCTTTACTCTTCGTCGAACCATCTTTGGCAACGAATGCCCTTCCTCTCTGGGAAGCGGTACTCGGCATTCCGGAAGATGCGATCATAAAAATTGAAGGAGGTGACGAGAGCTTCGTGATGAGTGGTGGAGTGATCATTGGTTGAATCAATAAATAATACAGATGCAGGCGGGATTCCCAGATTTAAATTCATGAAATGTTCCCCAATGTTCTATTCGATATTTAACAGTATGATTTAATCAACAAATCAATGACTGCTTGGGGTTGGGGTTGGGGGTTGGGGTTGGGGTTGGGGTTGGGGTTGGG